>WBMV01004981.1:546007-682387 GCA_013396655.1 Campylorhamphus procurvoides | reverse complement strand
CCCCCCGCCCCGTGATTAACAGAGTTAAAAGAAAAACCTAATTCAGCTTTAACTCTTGCCCACTGTTTTGGGATTTGGATCTTTTTCCGGCTTGGTGATGAATACCTGCTTTTTGAAGCTTTTAAGTTCTCTACAGGTGAAATCAGTATATTTCTGCTATAGAAAGCCATTCTTCTCCAATACACTTATACCTTTATGCCCTGTCATTCATATGCAAAGAGAACACAGTGATGCAGAAGAATTTGACAATCATCTTTAACTTGAAAAATAAAAAAAAAAAAGAAGCAAGAAGCACTATCATATTTTCTGCATTAGCTTCTTTAGTAGTTTAAAATAAGTTAGAAGTATGAGTTTTAGCGTTTCAGCCAATAACCAAATAGTGAAAATTAAAATATCATTTTGCTGGACAAAAACTTGTTCCATCACCAAAAAGTCCTAAGGCTCCTTCTGACTTTGTAATTATCTTCTCTGTGGGGTACAACAGCCCTGCAGGCAGCCTCTTTAAACTGCACCTGGCATTCAAGTCACAGATTGAACTTTCCCACTCAAACTAAAAGAAAACATTACATTTCAAATTAATTCCATTGTAATATTGGCCTGACAAGTGATGACAAGAACAATATTTGCACAGAAAATGACAGCCAAGGAAGGAGGGAAAGCTGTCTGTAACATAGATTGTGCCATCAGACACAACTCTCCTAGTTTTAATCATAAGACATGATTTTTGAGTGGTCTTGGAAATCTGGAGAGGTCTCAGCTGACTGGAAGCTGAAGAACATTGACCTAGTTTTCAAAAAGGGCAAGAAACAGAACCCCAGAAACTACAGTCCTGTCAGTCTCACGTCAGTGTTTCATAAAGGTATGAAGAAGATTATTTTGGGAAGTATTGAAAAACACCTAAAAGACAGCACAGTCATTGGTCACTGCCAGCATGGCTTCATGAGAGGAAAGCCTTGCTTACCAAACCTGATTTCCTTATATGCCAAGGCAGCCCACCTAGTTGATCAAGGGAAGCCAGCTGATGTAATCTTTTTGAATTACAGTAAAGCTTTCAACACCATCTCTCACAGGATCCTTCTGGACAAACTGTCCAGCCCACAGCTGGATAAACACATCATGTGGTGGGTGAGCAATGGGCTCATGGCTCGAGCACAGAGGATAATAGTGAATGGGGTGACATCAGACTGGTGACCTGTCACTAGTGGGGTTCCACAGGGCTCCATCTGAGGCCCTGTGCTCTTCAACATCTTCATAAATATCTTGGATGCAAGGCTGGAAGGGATACTAAGCAGGTGTGCAGAAGACACAAAACTAGAAGGTGCTGTTGACTCCCTCAAAGACAGGAAGGCCCTGCAGAGAGACCTGGACGAGTCAGAGGACTGGGCAATCACCAACAGATTCTGCACCTGGGAGGGGACAACCCTGGATGTTCATACAGACTGGGGAATGAGATGCTGAAAAGCAGTACCATGGAAAGGGACCTAGGGGTCCTGGTCGATGGCAAGTTGAATATGAGTCAGCAGTGCCCTGGCAGCCAGGAGGGCCAACCGTGTCCTGGGGGGCATCAGGCAAAGCATCGGCAGCCGGTCGAGGGAGGGGACTGTCCCGCTCTGCTCTGCACTGGGGCGGCCTCACCTTGGATATTGTGTGAAGTTTTGGGCACTGCAATATAAAGCTGTTAGAGAGTGTCCAAAGGAGGGCAATGAAGATGGTGAAGGGCCTGGAGGGCAAGCCGTATGAGGAGCAGCTGAGGGCACTTGATCTATTCATCCTGGAGGAGATTGAGGGGAGACCTCACTGCAGTTACAACTTCCTCATGAGGGGAAGAGGAGGGGCAGACAAAGACGTCTTCTCTGTGGTGACCAGTGACAGGACCGGAGGGAATGACCTGAAGTTGTGTCAGGGGAGGTTTAGGTTGGATATTAGGAAGAGTGTGGTTGGATGCTGGAACAGGATCTCCAGGGAAGTCATCACAACACCAAGCCTGACAGAGTTCAAGAAGAATTTGGATGATACTCTCAGGAATATGGTGTGACTCTTGGGGATGGTCTTTGCAGGGATAAGAGTTGGACTCGATGATCCTTGTGGGTCTTTTTCAACTCAGCATATTCTGGGATTCTGTGAATATCGAACTTGAAAAACTTTTATGTCCAGTGGACTACCATAAACCTGTGCAACTACCCCAGAAAAGTATCTGACTTATTTGTTTGCCTCAGACTCAAATCATCTTTGCTCAGATGCCTTTTGTTGCTTGAATTCTTTGAGATCACTTAAAAAATTCATGCCTTTCAAATGGACTGGTAATTAGTTAACAGTCTCTTCATTACAGGTCCCACAGGGAAGATTCATTTACAAGAAGCCCTGACTCTGTTGTCCTTGGGAAGATCTCAGTAAGAAGTTACCAATGCTGAGGCCAAGGCAAACCTGTTCAGACTAGACTATACAGATGCTAAAGAAAGAACTCAAGTCCCTAGAGTATTCCTAACTAAACTACTAGAAGCACTACCACTACTTGAACACTCAGAATCATTTTATTTTCCAAGCATACACAGTCAGACAAATTGTTTTTTGATAGCACAGTTTGTGAGAAGAATCTTTAGTTACCACTTGGGGAGCGTATTACTGGCTTTGTGCTCAGTGCCTTGTGGAAAGCAAATGGTAAGGCTGTGATTCAGCACTGTATAGTTTCATCATTTCAGCGGCTATGCAGCTGCAATTTTCTGATTTCAAGGCATGTTTCCACTTGGGAATGGCAGCCAACTTCCCCTCCCCCTCAATTGATTTTTGCTGTTTATTATGTCCCCTAGTATAATAGCAGAAATATCTTACATAACACTATAGTGAGAAGCAGAACACAAGCAGCACATCACTTTACCATGACCATAAAACACAATGCAAGGCAGATTTTATATTTCATGTGCTCTCAGAACAATTTTATTAAAATAACAGGGTGAGGTTGTACACAGCCATGCATTTAGAAAGATTTTAATCAACACTCCTCACGTGAAACTGAAATCCAAAGATGTGATTGTAATACACGACTCATCAAAGACATATTTACACCACTTAATTCAGGTACCCACAGAAATGCTGTTGCAGTAAGAGAGAGTGCTGGACTCAGTTGGCTAGGACTAACTGGGTATGCTGTGCTGCCAAAACAAGTCCTTAAGATAGTTACACCATTACTAATTTACATACAGGAAAAAATAAAGTTGTGTGGGCTACAGTCATGCCATCTGATTGCACTGTCAAGTGTATTTTAAAGCTTTGCAGATCCCTTGCTAATCACTGTATTGTCATGCATAAAATCCATGTTTCTAACAACAACTGTTAACAACAAGTGTTTAAGAGTCATTAATCACAGTCCTCTTCTCTTATTCATAGGGCTTCATTTAGCCCAAGGAGACCTTTTCATGCACCATTAAACAGATTAATCTATGTTCCTGTCTTCTGATTGATAATGACATGGTTTCCTGCAATGACAGTTATGGAAACAGTTCACAAAGACAACCACTATAAGTGTCTTAAGTCACAGGATGTAATGCATATGTCAGTGGTAAGATTTTGGTGCTTCTGTGAGAAGCTCTTAATTGAGATATTTTTCAGCCTAATCTCCTTCTTAGTTGCTTAAGCAAAAAAAAAGAGTACAAAAGGAGAGGCTACAATTTATAAAGATCTGAAAGTCCTGTTATCATCCTTACTAAAGGTCTATATATGAAATTTCAGGGCCAGAAGTGCTGGTATCTGTCCTTTCATTTTTATTTGGAACCAACCACTGTGAAAAGCAAAATGCCTCTACCAGCTCATAAGTATTAGCCTCACTGTGACACAAGTCACAAGGCAAAGCACTTTCTCCAAGTTTATGTATCTTTGACTTTATAGGAGGGAAAAAACCTTTCTTTTTTGGTTTGTTTTTTTTTTCCTCCAAAGAAGCATGCTAAGAATATGTCAACAAATGTAGTCCATAGAGAAATCACTTAATGCAAGAAAAGCCAAAAAATGCAAAAAAAAATATTATTGTGTTACCCCCAAGCAGGAGTTCTGTGGTCTGTGAACCAAATCTAGTGCAAGTTTATGTGTCCTTGCCTTGGTTCTACAGATCAAATCACTGTTACAGGGTGAGGAAGTCCATGCTAGAGCCAGAGAAAGTACTGGAAGCAAAGCACACACAGAATTGTGGGAGTTAAAAGGATTCAAGAAGAAAACTACTGACACAAGAAGGTGCAAATCCCCCTGGGAAAAAAAGTGACAAACTGGAGGGTGGCAATGAAGCAAGGAGGACAAACAGCTCATTCCCAACCTAAATGATGATTGCACCTGAGGATTATTGGATGTCTTATCACTGATGGTAATCAATCTATTGCTTAGCCTCATAGCTCATTAGTTCTAATTATCTATCAAGTGTAGCGACCAAAAAATGATTGCTTTGTACTCCTGTGCACATTCTGCATTTGGGAATGCTCTGCGGTGACTCAGGGAGTGTTGACTCCCAGGTGTAAGGGGAAAAACTTCCCCTGCTGTTCCTCCTGATTGGCCAAGTGGAAGAAGATATCACAGTAAGTGGGTGCCTTTTCTGCAAATGGCATCTCCATCAGGTGACAAAGTCTCAGAACTACAGAAACAAGTATTTAGGTATTTCCTAAAGGTGCACAAGAGAATGTTCTATGATTTCCCACAGGAAATCTTATGCTGCTAAGGGACTCAGACCTTTTACTGCCCACTCTTATCAAAATTGACACTGCTGAAGTATCTCTCCTTTAGTAACATGGAATACCAGCTGACAGAGGAGGAAGTACAGGTAGAGACATCCACAGAGAATCTGCCAGTGGAAAGTTCTCTCATGAAAGATTTTTTTTTTCCTATTCACTGTCTATTTTCAGACTGATTTGGTTCACTTATGTGACAAATATAACTTCACAGAACTGAAAATAACCATACATTAAAATATGAATAAAATATTCTGAATTAAAAAGCTTCTAATTATCAATATGAAAATAAAGTTTCTCTGTGGATATTGTCAAAATATTGACAAATATTGGAAAGTTTAGAAAGGTTCCTGAGGATGGACTACGTGGTGTCTCTTCTATTACAGTCCCAGTGCCTTCTTAGAGCTTACCAGTTTTGAAAACCTCTGAGGTTTCCACATTTTCTATTATAGGAGGTAGAAATTCTCTTAGCTTCTGGTTCAGGTCAAGTTCTCAGCTTTTTGTACCCTTCCATGTGCATCCAAAGGCTATAGCTATATCTCTAGACAAAAAAGGAGCCTCCATGCGGTCAGAGGAGCTGGCACGCATTTTTCTCAGGGAAAATTCCCTTTTGTGCAATGAATCTGTGAGCAAACCAGTTGAATGAGTCAAAAAGACAGGGTGGGACCTACCAATTTTGGGTCATGGCTTGAGCTCATTTCTTAGCTCCTTTACAAAGGAGCTGACAGGAAGGTTTGTTGCTTTGTTTGACTGTAGGATCCCTCTGCTCTAATTTGGGATCTGAACAGGCTGGATTGATGGGACAAAGCCAATGGTATGAGGCAAAGTGTCGAGTCTGGCACTTGCGTCATGACAACTCCATTCAGTGCTACAGGCAGACAGAACAGTGACTGGAAAGCTTCCCAGTAGACAAGGAATTGATGATGTTGGTCATCAGCTGCTGAAAATGATCCAGCAATGCGTCCAGGTCGCCAGTGGCATCCTGGCTTGTGTCAAAAATAGTGTGGCCAGAAGGACAAGGGCAGTGATAGTCCCCCTGTATTTGGCACTGGTGAGGCTGGACCTTGAGTGCTGTGTTCAGTGTTGGGCCCCTCAGTCCAAGAAAGACATGGAGCAAGTCCAGAGAAGGGCAACAGAGCTGGTGAAGGGTTTTGAGCAAAAATCTTATGACGAATGGCTGAGGGAGCTAGGGTTGTTTAGTCTGGAGAAAAGGAGGCTGAGGGATGGATGACCTTATCACTCTGCACAACTACCTGAAAGAAGGTTGTAATGAGGTGGGGGCATCTTCTCCCAGGTAAGAAAAGACAGGACAAGAGGAAACAGCCTCAGCTTGTGCCAGGTTTAGACTGGAAAAATTTCTTCACAGAAAAGCATTGTCAAGCCCTGGAACAGGCTGTCTGGGGAAATGCCAGAGTCGCCATCCCTGAAGGCGTTTAAAAGATGTACCGATGTGGCACTTAGGGACATGGTTTAGTGGTCGACTTGGCAGGGTTGGGTTAACAGTTGGTCTCTCTTAAGAGCTTTGTCCAACCTAAGTGAACCTGTGATTCTAACAATGAATTAGAGAAGGGTACTTCAGAGGAACTGGCAGAACAGGCATGACCTTGTCCTTGACTTTAAGTGGTCTCCTGGCTTGACGGAGGATACAGGCCAGGTGCGACCTGCACTGCTGATTCCACAAGATTGAGAATGTAAGCAGTCCTGCAGTACAACAAAAAAACCTGCTTACACTATCATGATGGTTTTTTTAATCAGTATTTTCCAACAGAACACTGTTTGCTCTGAAAAAAACTTTTAGCTCACTATAATTAACAGAACTGTGCTTCCATATCATCCAACCACAGTAATCACTGCCAAAAGGAAAGAGAAAGCTTTTTAGAGGATAGTAGCTTAGCCACAATAATTTCCTATTTCCACTAGTGCTTGAGATCTAATGTATTCCTAGCCCTACAGAGTGGGCTTTTTTGGTTTTTGTTCATGTGTGTTTCTTTGGTTGTTGGTTTGTGGGTATTTTTGGGTTTTGTTTTGTTGTTTTTTTTTTTTTTTAACCGTGTTTAATCACAAAAAGAGACTGAACTTTTTTTTAGCTCTTTTTATTATTGTACTTTTGTCAATGCCTGCTATGGCCTGTGGTACTTGGCAAGGGTCAGGGTCTTCAATATCAATAACTGAATGCTTCTTGCTCTTCAGGCATTTTAATGTCAAAGGTTTGACCTTTATGATTAAAGATCAGCTGGAAAGGAAACCCCTACCTATGTCTGAAGACTTATGTAACTGTGTTTTTGAATGTGCATTTTTACTGCATAAATTAAAAGACTTCTGTGCACTTTTATAGACTTAATCAAAGCCTTTAAATATAGAATACAGTAATAAGCCAGACTTGTTCTATCAATCCTTTAGAGAATCACTGTTATCTTCTTAATATACCTTTTTTGGTACATTTCTCCAGTACAATCACAGCTTTTGACTAGTAGCTTATAGCAGTGGCCTCTGGTTAACTTGTGGCTATCTTGCAAAACAATTATTTTTAAAAAAAACCCTGAAACAGCAATCAAACTTTTATCTAACTATATCTATCTATCTATCTAATTATTTATTTGTTTATTTATTTATTGAAAGAACATTATCTACTGGGTCTGATAGGCACTGTATTTTCCTTAAAGAATCTTGATGATTTCTCATCACTATAGCTAAATATGGGATTTCCTATAAAGAATTTAAGGTACCCTTTAGTATTACTTACTCTGTGCACTTTGGCTCACATAATATGGATAGATACTATCCAAAGAGAATACTTGTCTTATGGAGAAAAATATTTGCAGATCTACAGCAGATGGAGCCAGGAAGAAAGTTGGCAAAGACTACTTCAAAGCTGTTTGTATTTATTGCCTTTAGTTTAAGGAAGACTCTAAGGCATCTGTCTAAATTCAGATAACCTTGAATACATTTCTGTGTTGGTTCTTTGTCTCAGAAACTACACAAAATAAGGCACTCCCTGGCCTTTGCTACATGAATGGAGACACAGTAAGGCATCACAGTAAGGACAGGCAGAAATGTAAAAAATCTCTGGACATATCTGTACAAACATCAAAGGACTTTGCCCACCTTATCCCAAAAATTGTGAAAAAACAACTGTAAAATTCATAGCAACATGCAAGTTGGCATTGCAGATGTAGCTATAATACTTCCAGGATTTATTATGATCTCTGAAGGTCTAAATCTAAGACTTTCTCATTCCCTTTGGAAGCGCCTATTGCCTTCCATCCATGCTTTGGTTTAAACAGTTTGAATTTTCCTTGCTTTACTGCCCTCTCTGTCTCCCTTCTCCTTCTGCAAGACTGTTCTTGTAGAAAGCCCCGTGGCCTTCACTGTCAAGAGAGTTTGTGCTGTTCTTCCTGTCCCAAGGTAGAAGTGCTGTCTGAGCAAAAGTGGCAATCCTTTACAGGACCACAGAATCACAGGATATGGTGAGTTGGAAGGGACCCACAAGGATCATCAAGTCCAGCTCCTGGTCCTTCCAAAAAGTCACACCATGTGCCCGAGAGTATCACCCATAATAAGCAATGACTACAGTTATCTATAGAAATATCTGCAAACAGCAAGAACAAATCTATAAAAAAAGAGTGAGAGCAACATGCCTATAACTCCAATATGAATCCTGCATTTTTAGGAGAGAGTAATATTTTTTTTTCTCTAAACTCTGAACTATTATATAGTTCAATCCTGGGCTCAACAGCAGCAGTAGTAAATATACTACAGCACTTTACAGTGCACTGTTGGACTAATGAACGCATAAAACCTTGTGCCTGGAATATTTTGCTTCTTTTCACCAAAAAACTTGGAAAGAAGAAAAAAAAATAGTTCTAGGCAATATCCATGAAGTTTTGGGTTTTTTTTTAATATCAATTGCCAGTAATTTCTAAAGTCTACTAATGTTGATATTTTCAGCAACAATAATGGCTCTTACGGTCATAAATATTATTTTTAATAGAAAATGTCCTAAGAAAACTCACATTAACCTTTTCCTTATCATTGTCTTTTTATCAAAAGGAAGTAGCATACACTTTATTTTCCTTGTATATCACAAATACAGTTATAAAAGGTGACTGACAAGTTTCAGTTAAGGAATACATCTTGTGAACTATATGCAGAACAACATTATTTTTTTTTTCCAGTTTACACAGAGTACCTGTCTGTGAGTAAAGGTAATATTTGTAATTACAAAGGAGAAAAAAAATGTTCAGAGATAAAATGTGCAAAGCATCTAAAAGAAGGACAGCACTTCGTGTAATTTCTACATGTCTTTTAAGTTACTGCAAAACTGTGTCCTGTGAAGTATCTCTTTCCTGGTTTGATTTATGGGCAATAGAGAGATACCAGGAGATAGAACTTTGCTCTGAAGTGGTGATTTAAACAATCAGACTAGAAATAGTATGTACAAATAATGAACATTTGCACGAAACTACATATGCAATTAAAAATGTGGCATGAAAAAAAAAAGATTTTCTTGTGGAACTGTTGAAAGCCAATTTAAAAAAAAAATAAAAATGGAGTGGTCTTGCTGCTTCTGTGACAAAAAGGATCAAGACTGATCTACTTATACTGGGTTTACGAGATAAGGCAACAAATCATGTTCTGCAAAAGCTAAGACCTAGTCACCAGAAAACAAGTTATAATGGTTTATGAAAAACACATATACAAAATACATAGAGCAGCCAGTAAATAACCTCTTCACTGACACTTTTTTAAATTACAAATTAGGGATTCATGATCCTAATAAATACGATATATTACCAGTTAACAGCTCTCATTGCATTTTATGTTTCTGAATGAGATTTATAGGTTTATAATGAGGAACAATATAATGCAGGTGCTATGAACTTCACTAAAATCTAACTGTAAAAAAGGAACAGCAAATCCTGTACATCTTGATTAAATAGAAAATACCAAAGCATTTTGTTTTTTCTCATGCACTGTTTTCTAAAAAAAAGTCCCTTTTTCAAGGCAACTTCTAAGCACCATAATTAACGTGGTGGCGTTCACAAATTGTCTAATGAGTGGTGTGTTTAATGAATATTCCTTGGAAGTTTAAGGCTATTTTCTACACTCATTCAGCAACAGCAGTTGCTGAACTGCTACTGCGGTTTTGAGCACTTGTTGCAGATGTTTCCAACCATTTTCTGCCAAATGCAAATTCACTTCTTGAGTGATTGAATTATCAATGCCAATTTTAGCTGATACTACTGTTAAAAGATTAATGTCCTAAAAGGAGAATCAGATTACTACTTGCATTCTTTAAACATCACTCTAGGAACACTCTCAATCCCCTTTCACTTGAACAGCATGCTTTTTAAGAATAATACAGC
The DNA here is from genome assembly GCA_013396655.1 of Campylorhamphus procurvoides. Lineage (NCBI taxonomy): Eukaryota > Metazoa > Chordata > Aves > Passeriformes > Dendrocolaptidae > Campylorhamphus > Campylorhamphus procurvoides. The sequence goes on along the minus strand of WBMV01004981.1, from coordinate 672,315 downwards.
ACAGTTAAATAGATTCAGCCTTCTTACAATACCATTACAAAGTATCTAAAGCTGTGGTAGGTTGACCCTGGCTGGATGCCAGGCACCCACCAAAGCTGCTCTATCACTTCCCTCCACAGCTGGACAAGGGAGAGAAAATACAACAAAAGGTTTATGGGTTGAGACAAGGATTGAGTGAGATCACTCACTGATTTGTGTCATGGAAAAAACCTTATAAGAACTGAATTTAGTACTAAAAATATCAGAGCACGATAATCAGAAATAAAACAAATCTTAAAAACGCCTTTCCCCCACCTCTTCCTTCTTCCCAGCTCTACCTCCTTCTCCCCCAGCAGCAAAGGGAGACAGGGAATGGGGGTTACAGTCAGTTCATCACACATTGTTTCTGCCACTGCTCTGAGTGAGGAGTCCTTCCCTGCTCCAGCATGGGGTCCCTCCCACTGGATACAGTACTCCATGAACTTTTCCACTGTGAGTCCATCCCACAGCCAACAGTTCTCCACAGATTTCTCCATTGTGTGCCATTCTTCCATGGGGTGCAGTCCTTCAGGCACAGGCTGCTCCACCCTTGGTCCCCTGCAGGGCCACAAGTCCTGCCAGGACCCTGCTCCACCATGGGCTTCCTATGAAGTCACAGCCCTCTTTTGGACATCCATCTGCTCTGGCACAGGTCTCCTCCATGGGGATCTCTGCACCCCTGTGGACCTCCATGAGCTGCAGGGTGACAGCCTGTCTCACCACAATCTTCACCATGGGCTGCAGGGGAACCTCAGCTCCAGGACATGGAGCACCTCCTGCCCCTCTTTACTCACTGATCTTGATGTCTGCAGAATTGTTTGTCTCACATATTCTCACTCTGCTCTTCTCTGGCCACAATTACATCTGCGCAATAACTTTTTTTTTTAACTTCTTAAATATGTTATCACAGAGGCATTGCTATCATTCCTGACTGGCTCAGCTTCGGCCAGCGGCAGGTCCGTCCTGGCGCCAGCTGGCTTGGGCTCTACCAGACATGGGGCAAGCTTTGGGCAGCTCCTCAGAAAAGCCACCCCTACAGCCCTCGAGCTACAAAAACCTAGCCATACAAACCCGACACAAAAGCCAAAATTCTATCTTAACGGAGTTATCATCCAAAATTAATACTGCATGGTCTCATGACAAAGTTCTAAAACTTTTTTTACCTAAAAACTATTAAAACCAAGTCACAAAACAGCCATCTAGGCTACTCTTTGCTGTCGTTTAATAATTCCCTATTATCTGATACCTTGTAAAGTAACTACATCAGGATAACATTGCTTCCTAAAAAATGAAAAGCTACCCACAATGTCCAAAATAATCTCTGGAATGACAAAGATGATGATGATGACAATGATAAATTCTGCAATAATTTCTGCACCTAAAATTTCCAAAAAGCTCTATGGGATGACTTGCACACCTGCAGTTCCTCATTCATAAATATTGTCATAAATAAAATTCGTCAGGATAAGCTCCTGTTGTATGTTACTTTTATTGATCTGTGGGGTTTAAATTTATAATTATTGCTGATAATTTATTGATTATGGAATTATTGATTTTGTCTCTTATTGCTCCGAAAATATAGAAAGATTTGTGTATGACCATGAGCATGAATCAAACTTAGTGGCTTATAATTGAAGTTTTATTTGGGATACAATGAAGTAGCATAATTCATGCATCACATTGTTGTAGTCCTTGCTTCAACCTTTCCTTATCATAACCCACAAATGTGTAACTACTTATACATAATCTGGTGATAAATTCAGCCAAGACAACTTTAATGTATCAGTATCTAAGATGCCTAAGAAAACAGCAAATTAAGCTCCTTCAATGTCCTCTTCATTCAAGTGATACTTAAAACAAGGTACCAAGCAAGAAACTGAAAATCTTGTGCAATAAAGAGATGAAGTTCCTAAAATAATCTGAAACTATTCTTATCATTACTATTACTACTAACATAAAATTCTGTTACAAAGATTAAAAAATTGGTACTAATATAATAATAAAGACTTAGGCATACACGATAGTGACAGTATATTGTAGGGTCCCAAGATAATAATTCTAAGTTGATTTGTAGTACACTAGAGCCATAGAGATGAAATAAGTAATACAAAAAGAATTTCAAAGCTTTAACCAATCTGCCTCCTTCAAGAATGAATTCTAGAGCGAAGATAAGAACTGAGCTTCCTGCATTTTTAAAGGTAGATGCTGCATAATCCATGTCAAGCTGCAGATCTGTGAGTACAGACTTTGAAAAGAGAAGCAGCGAGCAGTGATTTAATGCCAATTTGATGCATCGTTCGGAGTTGAGACAGTATCTAAGTCTAGTTTGACAAGATACATTCCAAATACAAAATGATCAAACTGAAATTGTGTCAGTTATTTTACAAGAAAATCAGGTCTCTGAATGTTGCAAAATTTCCTTTACAAGGGGCTGTATCACCAGAACAGATTAATTAGATGAAAAGTGGAAGTACTACAGGGAGCGACACCCACACTGGTGAAAATGGGATTGATCAAAGAAATACAGTGGAATCACACTGTCCTTGAGTGACTACATCTTACTTTATTAAATGTTCCGGTAGCATAGCATGATCAGTTTTGCACTTTAATTCTGCTGCTCAGAACTGAACAAAGTTCATCTATTTCATTTTATGGAGTCAAGCTAATATAATCTTCAATTCTGATCTGCCTAAATTGCCCTTTTCCAAGTTTGAATGATCCCACAATCCTCCAAACGAAAATCCAGTCAAACTTGTCATATTTTCCTTACTTACCCACATACTCAGTGCATAAGTTTGCATAACAATGAGGCTCAACTGTGACCCAGGATTGGCCCACAACCCTTAGACAGTCTCAGTTTGATTTTAGATAGTGTAATTAAATTGTCAAACAAAGGTCTAGTGCTTTTGAAATATGAGAAGGAAAGGGGGACTGAAAGAAAAGAAAACGAAAAGAGAGAGACAGTCAAAGTGTATTAATAATGAGGGTATAAATAATGTAACATTTGTCCAGAAAGAACCATGTCATTGCTATTTTAATTTTCATAAGCTCTCAACTAAAATAGAATATTAAAGCAAATCACACTAATTCTTTAGACAGAATAAAACCTCACATTTTCTCAGATATTTTGAACTGAAATAATATCACTAATACTGTCACCTGAATAAATGCACCAATAATGCCACAGCGTTACCCTATTATGGGAGAATCGAGTTTGAGGAATATGAAGGGCAAGATCAAGTGGGCATCTTCTCCTTCAAAAGAGATAGAGTAACTTGAGTATTAGCTTGACTATGCTACATGCTTTAGGGCTCCAAATCAGCCCCTTTTGTTAGCAGTTTTCTGGTTAAGCCAGGGATGCAAGCAGAAATCTTCTCTATCTTCCTAATTCAGACATGATTCTTAAGAAAGCATGATCCAGTGTCAGACTGAATGGTTTGGATATTGAGGAAGCTTTATACAGTTGGAGATCTCCAGCAAGTGACAGTTGTCCTTCCTTTAGGTTCGCTCTGCAACACACGCACACACACACCCCCCACCCACTGCAGCTGGTAGTTCTGCTTTCAAGATTTTGCCCAATGTTGTATAGCTCTGCTGTGAATGCAATACACCGGTATTTTTTCACAGAACCCTTGCTTCCACAGCAGCTTTGAAGAGGTTATGTAGAGTAGCATATTTTTTTATGCCAAAACCCACCCAAAAGAGGGTAACAGCAAGGAGCTCATATAGCTGCATACGGTTGACAAACCAAGGCATATGGAGTGTGAAAAAGAAAAGTGGAATCATTGAAGAAGAGCTAGCAGATAACTCTTCATACAAAGTTTAGCCTTTTTTTTTTTTTTGAAATACTGAAAATCAAAAAATGTGGTGATATTTTTCTAGATGTAATATGTAGCATTCTGGAATTCATTTGAACAATCTCATTCAGATATTTTTACTTTAGTGACTGATGCTTGTGCCTTAAGCTGCACTTACAGCTGTAATGCTAATTGTCAGTGTACCACAATAACAAAAATAAATACACACAACTCTAAATATATGATACATGTAAGTCCTCATATACAGTCTTCCTTATTCATATGGTCCTACATATATATGCCTTCAATCTTCAGAACTGACTATAAAGTCTCATTGAATATCAAGATGCAAAGATTTACAGGCTGTTGTCCTGGTTTCACTATTATGTTGCTGCAGAGACCTTCAGGGGACAAATTTACCTAGGATTTCACTCACAAAATAAATTAAAATACTTTAAAATTTCATCAAGGATTGATGAGAAAAAAATAAAAAGATATTTTTCTTCTCAGTACACTGCCTTTTTTTTTACTGAGTAACATTTGATGCAAATAGAAAGAAAAGAGTTTTCTGGTACGTATCTTCAGTTCAATTCTGTAGAACAGACTTCAGATACAATGATTGGCAGGACTCACCAGGCTGAAAACCTTTTTCTCTTACCAGTTTTCAAGATCTGTAACTTTATGAGACCTCTTCTGCACAAATATTTTCCCTATGCATTTTGATTCTTATGCCACTTTGGAAAAGCTGCCTTTCTGACTCACAGTGCTGTTTCCCTTTTTCTTTCAAAAAACAGGCAACAGTTTGTATATTCACTTGAGATCAGTCTGCAATTCATTCTAAGCAATACATTTAAATGATAAGGAGATCTGACCATTTTCAATTCTTTTTCAACTTTTTTTACATCTGACTAAAATGAGCTGTCTATTAAAGTGGTAGTCTACTGGGCTCACCTCTATCCATGTTGCGTGTCTTATAAATATTCACAAACTTGTTTTGATGTTGAAAATTATTTTATTGTTTTTGTGTTATTTATCACACTGTCCTTGAAACAAAAGAATGTATTGTACTTGGAAAGAAGTTTTCACACACTGTCTACGTAAAGTATCATATTACTACACATTAGAAGACCCAGATGATTTCAATTTAATTGACAGGTAATTCTCATAAGTGTGTAGAGAAATGATTATTCAGGTTTTTTTGCAAACAGAGTCTTAAACTATAAGCTTACATCTAAGAGGACTTACCTCTTCCCAGAGCAAAGTGCAAAGATTCATCTTAAAGCACTTTTGTGAAAGGCAGAAATGCAAGAAAGTACAGGCTAATATTGGTCCATAATTAAAATAAAAGAAAATAAATTAGGAAGTCTAAGATATTTCCGGTTCCCAAGATATTAAAACTGGGTATTTAAATAACTTTTTTTGTGTACAATAAAAGTAAAAACCTGCATAATTTTTCAGTACAATTTCCTTTGGACGCTTAAATGCATTACAGTAAAGTCTATTTAGGTTTGTATCTACTGCAAATTCCTTCACCGGCATGAGGAATTTGATAAACATGCAGGAAAAGGAATGGGAGGGGAAAAAAGAGCCCCTAAATATACTAAAATTTCAATTTAAAAAACACAAAACATGCTATCAACAAGGAAGCTAATGAGGAACTATTCATTCTACTTCTTTTAAAACATATCTAAAAAGAAACATATATTGCTGAGCTTGAATATACAGCACTTTAGAAGGTTATGATTTCATTTCTCAATGGTTTGGGAGCCTATACAATCTGGGATATGCTTGATTATATTTTTTCTCTGTGAACACTCTCAACACACACTCAAACATTTGCAACTTCTGCTATTTAGAAGAGCAAGAACATTTCCATAGATAGGGTAGATAGGACAGAACAAGAATACTTTGGGGAACCCCATACAGTTTAAGAAGTTCCCAAAGCTTCTGACATTTCTCTCCTGAATTGGGAATCCTGCTAGATCTGTCTAACTACTAAATTTTGCCTCAGTGACTACAGAGAAGAAACACATTTGTGCTCTCATTTTGACAATCAGTTCTGCAAAAAATCTCAAAGTTAGACAACATTTTTCTTTTAATTTATTTCTCCCTGCAAATTATATGTGTTAACCTTTATAGAGAGCTTAGCAGAAAAGCTGAGACTTGCAGTTAGAATTACACAGAAATAAGTAAATTTATTTCCAGAGATCTTGCACTTTCTCAGGAATTTGGGGATAGTCTATGTGTTTATTTACATTGGCATTGTAAGAATACAGAATGACAAATGTCAAAATTCAATGTGAGTAAATTTGCGCAACAAATGCAAAGTACTGGCATCTAGGAGAAACCTACATATGCTCTTCTTTCACTTCATAAGCGTTTACATGCAAACCTGGATATTCTCAGAAGAACAGAAAGTTCTATCAGTGGCAAACTGCTGACATTTCATAGGCACAGTGATGCATAGCTGGCTTGTCATCTAACAGTATAGAAGGAAACAGTGAATGCCAAAAATCTACTTATTCAGTGGATGATAAAAAAGAAAAAACACACCACCATAACGCAAACATATTTGTGACAATAAATAGCACTCGACTGACATGTTTAAGTTTTGGTCCTGAAGGATGTAGTCACTGTTTAGGCAATATAGGATAAATTGTATAAGTGAAAATGTTGAAAGGAAAGCAAGACACATGAGAAAGACACTAAAAAAATCATTCTTCACAAAGAAATAAATTTAAAGTAGATGCTAGTTTCTTAATCCAATGAAAATGTAAACAAGCCCTCTTGAGACTTGTGTGAAACTGTATTTAGTCATAAAAAAGAGAATATTTTGCCTTCATTCATCTGCTTATAAGCTTCACTATAAATAATTTTTTATTTTATTTTATTTTGCTAAATTTGGTGAGCTAATTAAGTAAGTTAGTTAAGATGGTTTCACAGGTTGCTTCTCAGATTTGACATCAGAGTCAGATCTATTACTGATATTGTTTAAATTATTCTATTTAACTTGCATTTCCTTAGCTGATGTGAAATGAGTCTGCTTCTGTTAAAGTCAATGGTACTTTGCCACTGACTCCCAACATGAAAAATAAGAATTACAGAGTAAACTTAAAGAAACTGTTGAGAACATTTCAAATGTATAATTTATCAGTCCATGGTCATTGTTTCCCATTAAATATCTTATTTCTTTTTAAAAAGCTTAATCACTTCATCTTATTTTATGCAAAACATGAAAATTTGCAGATGTTGACTGTAGTATTCTACAGAAAAAGGAAAGTCCCATGTAAAATTACTTTTTTAAGCCTCAGCTCAAAATAGTATGCATGATGGCATGTTAAAATGCTACCTCATAACAACCTTGCAAGAACAACTCACTGTCAATACTACATAAATAAAGAAATAAAACTGTATTTCCTTATAGAAGACTTTCTTATGCTAGATCAGTGCAGAACAGTTTGCACTTTGTACTTGATTAAAAATTAAATGTTCTTATCTACAAATTTGTATGATCCAAACATAAGCCAACAGATACCTGATGTTATGGATTAGAATTTTGGTTTGAGTGTTGAGTCTGAGTGATGGAGATTCACAGCCACACTGCAAAATGCTGGAGGAACTAATTTTTTTTTTGGTAGAATGTTTTGAAAATTTATGACTAATTGTATAATTCACTTCTGAATATTTAGGAGTTGCCATCAAAAAGTTTGCGAAATATTAAGGTTACTGCAAAAATATTTTAAAATTAAAACCATATCACACATTCTAAAACTACTTTTATACAGCTATCAGTAACCTACTAAAATCTTCTCCTCTGCCTGTCAAGAAATAAAATACCACCCATGTTAGCCAAAGGTATTCTGGAAGTATTGTTCCTGATTATTTATTATTAGCTACAAATAAATCATGACATGCATGATAGGATAAAAGAGTTTTTTAAAAATTCTCCATTGGATGAGAAGAAAAAAAAGTACTTTGGACAATATAACAAACTTTTCTGATTTTACACATTTTGCTACATATGTTTTCGACATATGTTGGCACTGGTTATTAACTTAGGGAATAAAATATCTCTTGGAACCTGCATATTTAATACTTTCTTTGCAACATGACATTTCCTCTTTATGAAGCATGCTTCTACACTGTCTTTAAAAAGTTAACTAAGAAAAAAAGTATCTTTTTAAGTGGCATAAATAATGAAAGCATGTTTTCACAGCCCTCAGGTTTATGCTTTGAGTTTTCAGGTAAAAAAAAAAATGTTCCATAGGCCTAGCAGTTGAACCTTCTACCTGGCATTTGCCCAGTTTTGTACTGCATGTGGAACGCACCAGTAAATAGTGCCATTGGTTTAGTATGGGGGCATTAGAACAAAAACAAAAACAGAAACAAACAAACAAAAAAACCCAGACCAAACAACCCAAAGAAACAAACTCCCAAAACAAAAACAAAACAAAAAATCTCCACAAAAATCCCTAAAAATTTGCAAAATACTGTTTTTCTTTTCCTGACCCAGTTCTAAGCACATGTAGAAAAAGGACAAATTAAAAATTCCCTTCTCAGAACTACTTCTGAACAATGCTTTCCTCCATGGTCTGTGATAAAGGTTCAGAATACGCATGTATGATAATCGTAGTAAGTTCCACCTACACTTTTAACAGATTCTTCAGGTTATTTGCTATTTCATTGTGACTCAATTGTGACGATATTTTTCTGAGAACAATGACATATATATATGCTCTTCCTCAGAGCACCAAAATTGCCATATCCATTGAGATTAGTGCATTGAAATCCTCAGTTTATATCAAGAGATAAAATAATAACCTCTTGTCAGCAAGCACATGCCATTCAGCTGCTCACTCTTTCTCCCACCAGTGGGCTCGGGGAGAGAACAGGAAGGGTAAAAACTAGAAAACTAGTGGGTTTGAGACAAAGAGAGTTTAATAGGAAAAGGAAAAGTCACACAAGCAAAGCAAAGCAAAACAAGGAATTAATTCATTGCTTGCCATTGAGCCTTCTCCAGGAGAGCAGGGCCCTATCATGTGTAATGGCCACTTGGGAAGACAAATGCCATCACTCCACATGTTTCCCTTCTTCCTTCTTGCCCCCCAGTTTATATACTGAGCATGATGTCATATGGTCTGGAATATTCCTATGGTCAGTTTGGGTCACCTGTCCCAGCTGTGTCTCCTCCCAACTTCCCATGCACCCCCAGTCTCCTTACCAGCATGGCAGTATGAAAAGCTGAGGCAGCCTTGGCAGCTCAGCAGTAGCAAAAACATCTCTGTGCTATCAATACTGTACAGCACAAAATAAAAAACACAGTCCCATACTAGTCAAAATGTAGAAAATTAACCCTATCCCAGCCAAAATCAGCACATCTCCCTAAACCCAAGAGAAAGCTAAGCCTGCAAGAAGCAGATATGTGCAACTTTCCTTTTCTTGTTTCCAGTGTATTGGATAATGAAAGTTACTGACTCAGAGAATTATTATTTCTTTTTTTTAAATCACACATGTACCAGTTACAAATGAAAAAGAAACATAGCCTTTTATGAATGGCAGGGAAGTAGTAGTATTGTCAAAAACATCACTGTCTGTGGTGATATCCTCAATATACTATTGTACAAACAGTTTCCATGTTCAAAAAGAGACCTTTCCCTATTTCTTAGTTGGACCTGTAGACAGCTAAAACTTCTCCAATACGCTTCATTCATGATTTGAATAGGACATTTGTTCAGGAATAGGACAATTGAACTTGAGTTGCAAGCCTTTAACTCTGATCTCCACTCTTCAGAAATCCACGAGGGTGCAGATTTGCTGTTGTTAATACTGCTTTTGAAACACATATCACTTGTGGCCTGAGGAGCTAAAGGAGGAGCCAAAAGAAATATGTGGGCAGGCTCAAATGCGTTTTCACATGAATTGTTCACTACCTCTGATGTGTATTCCACTGGCACAAATGCAGTGGACTTCAACTTGATTTAGTTTTCTGATTTATAGTTAGAAAATTATCATCTAGTTTTCTTTCTGAGCTCCACACATACCATCCACTGGTCTACAAAGAGATTTTGCACGGTATTTTAGTTAATGAAATTTTAGTTAATGAAAATACTTTTCTGTGCAACTTATTCCCTATTGCAAAAGATCAGTCTTTATTTATGGAATATCATTATCTGCCACACTTGTATTTACAAGCATGGGAAAAACCTTAAGTTTTGGGGGAGTTTGGCAGAGATTGAGCTAACGGTGTTTAAACTTTATAGTATCTTTGAACTATACAGTAAACCTCAATTCTGAGTGCCTCATATGGATTTCAGGGATTTAAGGGATTGTAAACTAAACGGTTTGCCTTTATTTATAAATTTTCCATGAGACATTTTTTACATGCATCTTGCTGTTTTGGGAATGCTGAACTAAACCAAATAAATTTGCACATTTAACTCTTCCCATCAACAACTGCTCTTCAGAGCAACTGGAATTTTTCTTCTTTCAACATCCAAACTAGTCTTTATATTACAAGCACTATTTCCTTGGCATCCAGTTTTTATTATAATCTTCTACTTCAGCTGATGATGATACCACAGATGTAATCTAAATTCCCCTTTGGTCACAAAAATATGCCTGAGTTGAGGGGTGCATCAATGTATACATACATATGTGTGTGAGCCCCAGTGTGTGTGTGTGTGTGTGTGTGTGTGTGTGTGTGTTATCATGTACATGTGTACATTCTCTAATTAAAACAGGAGTTCATATGTAACTTTCTGGGAATTCTATCATTATGGTTTTTAAAGTACCCTGAAATTTGTAAATTTTCTAGTAGAAGAGGGCAGAAAACTAAAGCAAAACTGGTCCGTTAAACACTGCTTCCAGGATAATCAGTTCACCATATCATCAATTTTTCATTTCCACTATTAAAAGTTTGTAGGTCTAATTAGGGCAATAATAAGCACAGTGAAAAATACTTGCTTATTATATGTTTTTCACATGCTACTAAAAGAAGAAAATGTAATTTCATGGAGGAGTCAAGCTCATTGCCAATTATTTTTCTGTACTGATACTGTCAAAAGTCAATTTGAGTTACGGAATTTTGACTATCAGAAAGATTAACTAACAGTATTAGAGCCGCAAAAGGACTTGAGAGACAAACAGAATTATATGAAATATGTTTATATTTAAAAAGACTTGATTGCTCATTACCAAAAACGTTTCTCTCTACCCAAAAGAAAATTATACTGGCAGCATTTTAGTGCTTAGCTTAAATAGCAGAATTTAAATTATATCAGCACTTCAACTTACCACCTGTAACTGCCAGTAGATTTTGTTAAACTAAGTAAAACCCAAGTTTCATACTACTGACATAGGGCTTACCCTTCAAAAGACTGATTAGAGCTTTTGGGTTACTTTTTTCAGTAAGACTTAATTACCTTAGATTTAAAAAGGAGCTCATCTAAAATAGACCCAATTAAAAAAATACGTCCTTCATTTTCAACTCTTTTTTACAGAAGAAAGAGTTTCCCAAGGTACTGGACATATCTTTCACTATTTTGTCTTCCCCCAGATTTTTTTCCCCCAGTAATGTATTTTTCAAGCAATGGAAAACAATTAATGCAGATGATTGGTTTGTTTTATATTTCTCAACTGGCAGCTCCAGCAAATTAGTCAGAACAATTTTGTTAAGGCTTTTTTTTTTCACTTAAAGGATTTGACTTCACCTTTTCTCTCCTTTCTAGTTCTTTGAGTTTCCCTTGTGAGACCACTGAAAAAATAGCTCAAGAGTAAAACATGTCTCGCAAAATGTTAAAGGCCAAACTATCCACTCTCCCCTTCTCATTAGCACTATGTTAACCAGAAACCTGCATGGCAGGTTCCCAACTAGTCTTTATTCCATTTAAATGGAAAAAATGGTTTCTTGAGAGTTTAACATTAGCATTTTGTCTCTAGAGTGTCTACAGAATATCAGATATATCAAAGATCATGCTGCAATATTGGAACACTGGGATTTTTTACTGGTAGCCAAACACGATAAATAATAATTTTCCTTCCTTCATTTTATTGCTCTGATTTTTTTTTCACAGTACAAATGATTCTCAGGTTAGATCAAGTCTGTCATGCAGTTTTTCACTGACCTACATACCTACTTTTACTGAAGCAAATGTTTGACAACAACAACAACAATCATAATCATAATCATCATTCAGGTGTTGAACAGATTGTTATCCAGCATCTTCAGTGAACCATTGGCATTTGTCAGCTTTTAATTTCTCATTCTTTGCCACAGAAAACTGGAAATACAGTTTTCTGGTCACAGTAATATGATAATTTTAAGATATCTCATTCACATAAGCATGGATTAAACCCCAAGAATTTATTAATTTCCCGTGTGATGCATCACTAACTCTTCTCTTGATAACTGCAAATGATAATGTTCCTAATCTGGCTCCTGTATGAAAAGTTTGTACTGGTATATAGAGAAGTAGGAATATGGTAATTGGGTTTATTTTCATTAATGAGGAGGTTTATCTCTTTGCAAAATATGCCAAGCAAGTTAGTTCCCTCTGAAAGAGTCAAAAAATGAGACTATTCCACGAAGTTTTGTTCTAAAATGTTCTTTTAAAATGATACCTGAAGGCAGATATTCTGAAAATTGCTAACTGAGATTTCTGTAACAATTAAAAATATTACTAATTACAGCTATTTTTTTGCTATTTGTATTACAGTTTGAAACCCTTTTAGTTATTGCTTAGATCCTAGGTTTTTGAGACAGCAATTATCATCAAACTTTCAACTTCCCGCTGCTCGCACATTTAGAACAAAGCTACAACCCTGTGTGCTTCAAATCTTGTATGTATTGTAAAATGGGGATTTCAAACTAATAATTTCCTTTCCAATCCTTAATTAAAAAGTTTGCTTGAATCACCAGAATGGAGATGTAATAAGGCTGTGCAACAAAGTATTAGGAGTAAGAAACATTCATCAACACTAATCACTTGCTGTAAATTTTTTTGTCAACTGTGAGCATGGCATGAAATACCGTAGTCGGTAGGAGCAAAACAAGCTGTGACTGCAGGGCTTTGAGGCTTGTCTGCCGATCATGTCAGCAAGCCCATCTGCTAGCGGGCCAGTTTGGAACTGCTCGATGAAGCTGCTGGGAACTATCACTGGTTATAACCACTGAGAATTGCACTGCTCTGCTGCACTTCCAAAGCAGAGGTGGAAGACCAGATACATGTCACTCCATTTAGTCCTGCAGCTTAGTGCTGCCGTTTTCTGAAAAAAATGCTACAATAACAGCACATTTTTTCATGATTTTGAGTGCTGGCAATCCTTCAAGTTTTGCTGCAAACTTGACCCTCCTGAAAGGCGTTTTAAAAATCATTAAATAAACATAAAAGTTTGAAAAGACAAAAAAAATTACTCTGTATCAAGGGTGTTTTTGCTTGATTGGAAATCAAAACCAAAACTCATCTATTCAGTTTCATGTCTAGACTTTGTAAGCATTTTGTATTTCTGAAGCAATGAAAAATATAATTTAGACTAATTATTCTTGACATTTTGGAATTATGAAAATACTGAACTTCAAATGAAATTTTACTTATGCATACACCATGTGGTAGCTTTAATGAGGATGAATATGCAATTGTACAACACAATAACTTCATAATTATTTTGTAATTAAAAGATTTACTCCTCTGATTACTTGCATGTACGCTTAACACATAATTTGATGTAATATAATTGATAATATAGAATAACAGGAACTGAAAAAAGAATGTTGACATGTGAATAAAATAAAAAATTAAAATATGTTTTTGGAACTGCACTGCTTTTTGAAAAAAGAATATTTTCAGTGGTTGTTCTCAGTTTTGCACTGATTGTGCAAATGCTGAAGATTGTATTTAAAGTCTTTTCTGTACAGTGAGATAATTCCTTCATCATATCATAAACTTCTCTTATTATTATCAGATGAAGTTAGGCAACCCCCTCATTGACTCCCTATTCTTTTGCCATACTCTAGCCCTAAAAATACTTGAGCTGTCCATCTAAGATGATAGCCTGACTATTACAAGTAGATTTTTCCCATTTCAAGAGTAGAGAAAAAAGGCAGCCATTGCACACAGGCCTCCTTGAAACATGGATTTCAAAAGGAAAGACCTAGTATTCACATCACTCTGCTGTTAGAACATTTTTGCACTGTGACAGCAAATATTGCTCCTCTGTGTGCCACTTTTGGAAAGTGAATATGTGCCCATTAAGGAAGGGTTCTGTCCCTAATGAGGTGCTATTCTATATCCTGAAGTGGGGACAGCTTTCTATGTCTCTGTGGAAGCAGCATAACTGGTGGATCTTCTCTAAGACATCTATCTACTCCTACTGTTCCCTCAAATGTAACTTAATTCCTCCTGCATACATTTTTTTTTTCAGATGTTCCACAGCCACTTTCCTGAAAACAAATGAGGTCTGCCTCCTGAGATCTGGGGTACCACCTTCCAGAATAGCAATGTATTGGGGCTTGACTTAACATACATCCTTCTTTTCTGTTTTGGGGATATTTTCCTATTTCAGATAATAACAGTTCTTCACTTAAATAAAGAGAGAGCTACTGATTCTCTTTAACATAAATACAGATGATTCTGCCCAGAGTATTACAGTACATGACTTGTTTTATTGGGTTGGTTGTTATTAAATTTCACAGTATCAGAAAAAGTAATGCATATCAAAATATTGCATGGCTGAGATGGTATTTATCATCTATACCAGGGCATGTTGGTAAACTTTTGCATATACAACTGTTGTGAAGATGCAGAGGTTAATTTAGAATTACATGTAGTACTGAATCACTCCAGGGAATAATAAATTGCTGCACCAGTGCAGACACTGGTGATGGGAGGACTCTCCATACTTGGAATATGAAAACTTTAGATCAAGAATGGACAAGTTAAGAAAATGTCACAAGGAAATAACTTGGGGATCCTTGCTCCCTTTCAATTCCCTTCTTGCACAAACAAGGAAGCAGAGATCTAGTAGGAGAATTGCTTCAAGCGACAAGAAGATGAGAGGTTTTCCTGTTGTGTTTGCATAGGCAGATGGCTGTACTTGATGTGTTTCATTGGGAACAAAATCAGTGCATTGCAGAGGCATGCAAAAAGACAACAAAAGTGACAGGAGAGCAGCTGGGCTTTAGGACTTACATCACTCATGAAACTGGGGTGGCATGACTTGAGATTTATGTGAAAATCAAACTGGCAGGAGACAGTGAAGAACAGAGGTATATAATTAGAAAAGCATGTGCTTTAACAAAGCTAATTTAAATGGCCATTTCATGGTATAAGAGATTGTTCATAAGATTTTTTTTAAAACAAATGAAGAAATAGATCAAAACAAAAAGGTAGGAAACAGTTCTTTAGGAAAATTTTTGTAATGCTTGGCATACCAAGTATTCCTTTTTAGAGTTAACTTCTTGTAGTGTCTTGTAACAATACAACCTGACACTTGGATTATTTTTTGTTAGACCAATGGATATAACATATATTTTTTCCATTAATTTGATTTCCTTTCAACATGGACCTCATTCATGTAGTGAATTAAAATGGGAAGAAACATTCAAAATGGATTAAAATGGGAAGAAAGACCAAAAATCAAAATATGGAGGTTTTTAATGATCATAGCTGAACATTCACAATGACAGGGCAATTAAGATTGTCCTATCTTCCAAAGAAACCTGGTATTTTAGCCAGAGTGTGCTTACCAACATGTTATCTTTGAGCTACCTTTTTATGAAAGGAATTCAGTCTGTATGTCATGAAAAAAATCAACACGCTTGTACCATCTGTAAACACTCCTTTAGAAGAGAACAGTTGGAGCAGAAGTAACTATTATGCAAACCAGAAACAAATAAAAAAACTGGGTCAATTTACTATGGCAAATTAAAATGAGATCACAGACATTTCATCTCCTCCATACACAAAAGGTATTTCAATATCTTTTGCTTGACTTACAAAAGTATTCAGAATAATTTGATTCAAAATTGTGTTCTGAAACTACATAAAAACATAAAGCCTACACGAAAGAAGATTTATTTAAACATCTTTTCTAGAAGCGTGTCTCTGAAAAAGCATATTATGTTTCTGTTTTCTGTTTTAAATTTCTCATTAAAAGCTCTTTCATAACCTGCCTTTCAACACATTTTGTTACCCCCCCCAAAAAAAACATTAACCCAATTAAGAACTCGGATAAATTTGCATGCATATATTTTCAATTTGTGTCCACTACAGCAAAGTCAGTCATGGGAACATTAGTGCAAATTGCAAATTACAGACAACAGGAGAATTGCAAGCCAATACGCTTGAGTCACTTAGCCATATTTAATCTCACTGCTAGGCAACATTAAGAATTCTACATTATGCCTCTAAACACAGATTGAAAATCTGACATGATGATACTGTCAGTTCAGCTAATATTAGTGCAGGAAAAAATAGCAGGACATAACAGAGAATCTGAGGACATCAGATTCTTGCCCATTTCTCTCTTCCCTCCTCATCTCAACTAGAATATAAATTACGACACATTCAGCTGAAAGGAAGATCACATTTTTAAGCACAGACACAAGAGACAAACTTTTGGAGTCACTCTAAAAAGTATTTTTTTACTGAAACAGAAATTACAGGCTCAGGATGGGAAATGTCAGTGGCATTTGTGCTGTGACCCAGCAGGCACGCACTCACAGCGCTGCTGCACTGCTTCACTGGGAGGGCAGGCATGATCTCGGCAGCACAGCAGTACAGCTTGATTTTTATTTAGGACTACTCTCACTACTGCAATAGTTTGGCTGTAATTCAAAAATGCTCTGATTGCAATTTGGTATAGAAGACCACTGACCAAGATGGTAAAACTCACAGGCCTATCCATATAAGTCTATGTCACAATATATGCATCCCTCACATCAGAGTTGCTCTGAAAGTGCTCGAGAACTAATGGCAATAAGCACTTCGTTAAAGACAAAAGAAAACCATCCAGATTATACATTGCATTTATTCTGAAATCTATGTAGAACGTGAGTTTCAAGAGCATTAACACTTAATATATATATTTCTCTAATTGAATTGACTTGCAGCTGTGACTGCTGGACACTTCTGCAGGTGTAATGCTGACATTTCCTAACATTTGAGCATGTGGCTTTTCAGCCTTTCCAGACCCTGTTTGTAGGAGCCTGTTGCTCTTTCAAAAGTCACCTTTTTTTTGCTGTATATAAACAAAGGAAAGTAAATGTCACAAATGCTTTGTGAAACTATAATGAGCTCTCTGCTAAACGTTAGACGCACTGTATGTTCAAGCTAATTATCAGCCAGTTTTGCAGGCTACGTATACATTAACAAGTAAATTGGAGCAACAGAAAAGGATCAGCAGATCAAAACAGATGGCACTGTGGCCCCTGGAATGATACATCTGGTACGCGAGTCTTATCTCAGACAAGATTTAATCTAGTCCCACAGACTGAGTGCTCCCACCAGGCATGTGGGAATTGATTGATCCAAAGGACCAGTCATTGGTAAGGACTCTTAACTGTCCAAAGAAGGGGTGGAGTCTATTTGGCTTGCACCTGAGTTGACCCTTTATGGAGGAGCTATGTTTTGAAGACTTTATTGCTTTCCTCTGAAAATGCAAATACCTCTGTGGTTCAGCTCTCTGCTGTGCAGCACGTGCAGATGACTTGTCGGCTCTGCGCAGTTTCAGCTCAGCCTCAAAGCAAACAACGAACATAAGCACAACTTAACAAAGTGGGCAAGCAGAACGCTATTTTGTCAGTCTTAACAGATATTTGTAAAGGAATACTGTCTTTTTCTTCCACATTCTGAGGGGCATGTGGTCACTTTCGACCTCCCTGCTCTCTCTTTTCCATTTCCCTTATCTTTAATGTACTCAAACTTCCACTTGTCAGTTTTGTTATTCCTTTAGTTCTGCAAATTGCTGGTTTTCTGAGTGCCCCCTTCCACTTCTCTTCTCTTTTCTTATGTCCCTGTAGCTGAATGAGTCTTTACTCCACACTGACCAGGTGCCAAGCTAAGGAACAAGAACATGATGAACCCTCAGTTCCGGGGACTGACCCCAAGGGTCCCGCAAATAGGGCAGAACAATTCCCTTGTTCAGCTCTGCTGCAGTACAGTCAGAGAGGTCTCAGTAGTGAACAATTTCAATTTTGCAGTTCAGTTCCCAAGGAGGTAATAAACTTAAGAAGGCAACAAAAATGATAAAAAGGATGGAACATTTTCATACAAGGAGGAAAGAGATCAACTAGGCCTCTTCAGCTAGGAAAAGAGATCACTGAGGAAATGTGAAACAGATCTGTAGGATGATGAACAGCAGAGAGGAGTGGGGAACTCTTACTAGCAGTGTGAATCTACATCATTGTTTTGTTTTGATCTGGAGAGCACTTGAAGAAAATATCCACTTTGGTTTACACTACAGAGCAGCTTCAGTGCACATGAAATAGATTCCTTTAAAAGGAAAATAAACTGGTAGATGGACTCCATATATTCACCTAAAATGAACAAGCCACTAACAGGTGTTCACGGAATTAGATTACTGTTATCTTGAAGTAAAAGCCCTTCAAATGCGTATTGTTGGGTATCAGGTCATCAGCACGAATCATTTCATTCTACATATTGACTTCTGTTGCACTGTATTACTTGCTAAGATATGCATATCCTATGTTGCAAAAACCAGAAGGCATCAAATCAAGCAGTGACTTTAAAAAGCAGATATTCATTATTTGACTCATTACCACATATTTTGTTTAGGTGGCAAAACTCTAAACGGGTTGTTTAGAAGATGTTGGGTAAATAAGATGTCTGCAGAATATATTGACAGAGATGCAATTTCCTGTGCAGAAAGCACCCAGATCACAGATTATCAGAAAATCAAACTAGTGGACAGGTTGTTCCATGCTTGTCATATTATTGTACCATTTTTGTCAAGCACATCACAAAGTCATTTTCTCTTTCAAGCTGAGTACCCTGAATTCAGTTTCAAGAGATCGTGGAGATTCAGACTTCCCTAGATGCTTGGTTTGCTTAAAAACTATAACTTGCAATATGGCTTTCTAGTGGTGCCTAGCAAATAATCACTAGCATCCTCAAGGAAGAGCAAGCCACCATCCATTAAGCATCAAGTTAAGCAAGTTTTTCAGTACTGTTGCATGACTCTACACAGTGCCAAAAAGTATCCTGAACATAAGCTGGTCAAGTTGGAGTTGCTATGGTTTGAACAAGAATAATGGGACATTTTGTCCTCTCAAAAAAAGAACATTTTTCCCCATGTATTTTTTCCTTGTTAAGGCCCTATATGTATTTAATCCTTGGGTTTGCTACTTTATAATTTTGGATTGGATCAGGAATGAGATTTTTAAAGTCAATATTGGAGTGCCTGCACCTGTGATGCTTTGGTTCATGTCATGTCTCAGACAGCAGCACAACTTGTATTTTTTTCTTCCAATTAAACTACAGCAAGTGAAAAAATGCCCTGAAGGACTTTACCTTAAGTATTCTAGCTTCTTTGCTAGCCAATGATGAGCTGTTTTGTTTTAATTTGACTATGATAAAATTAAATGCAAGAAAAAAGAGAATCTAATAGAAGGCTGAAAATGAAAGCAGTAATAGGAAAATTAATGATAAATGTTCTCTTGGCAATGCTAGAACTCACAAATTGAAAAGGCACCATTGATTACCAGGGCCAGCAATTGCAAATTAAAGACACCCTACGAGATACCAAGGGAGCAATTAAGGCATGTGTGAACAAGCTGGCTGCACATGACCAAACATTTCTTAAACCTGAAATAAAATTTGGTGTACAACTTAAGAAAAAAATATTTTATTTTATATGTATGAATTCAATTTAATGTGTTATGATTTTGCCTAATCATTTAATGTTTTTGCACCAGGAATTGAGAAATCAAGATCTACTACAGATTCAGAATTTTACACCTTTCAGATCAAAAAGAGTTCAAATTATTACTTTTCTGTAAGTGTTCCACAGCCAGAACATGCTCCTAATAAAGTTGTGGCAATATGACTTGACTGACAATACAGTCAATAGGCTGAAATTTGTTCCACGTTTTAGCTTCTTTAGTCAATTACTCACAGACTTCATGAAAGAAATCTGTTGAAAGTTGAGTTTTTCCATGCCACCATTAGAGAAGTTTCTTTGGGGCTGCTATAAAGTTTGTGGACTTTACAGTTTGTGGTCACTATTGCTCCATGAGTATTAGAAATTTTGCATTGCCTGTATGCATTGGTAGGAATACTGAGGTTCATTCCTCTTAAATAAATCTTCCAATCTTGTTATTTATACAGAAACTTGAAGAGTTATTTTAAGCCAATCTGGTGCTAAAGATGCAGATTTATAGTGCTTAGGTGCTGCTACACAAACTCTAAAACTTGAAACACAGCCTGTGGTGTTGCTAGCAACACGGGACAGAGAGTCAGTCTATCACAACTAAACCGCTATGATTTTGGGAAGTTTGTCTTTAATGCCTGGTCCAGAATATAAATTTGCACAAATGAAACACATCCCTCTTTCTCCCACAGTTCTGAGATTCTGTCTCTTTTCCTTGCCTTCATGTTTTGCTTTGTCTTTGTACTCTTGGATCCCTGGGACTCATTCTTTGAGCATGTCTGCAAAACATCTCCTACAGCTGGAGCTGGAGCAGTACTGACAGAAATGTGAGACAGTAACGGAAGTACAGAAGAGCAAAGATACTGACAACTGAAAAGAACAAAGAAATGAGAACAAGTTAACCTGACTGCAAGGTAAATTCCTCCATGTTTGGAACACATTCCTTTGCTGTTTGGTGGACTGCTGAATATAGTTCTTTCTCAAACAGCAAATGTAATATTCCCTTACAGTTAGAGGATGCTGTGTATTTAAAACTGTATTCCACCTATGACACAACAGACATGAATTACACTTGATCAGCCAGTTCAGTTAAGTGTTAAAGATTGTTACTGCACCCTTTAATTCTCTAACATTTCTTTGCTAAACCCACCTGATCAAGCAAAACCTCAGACTTCATCTCCTCTTGACTTACCCATTTAGTAATGCACGGAACATCAACATGATTTACTTTTTAAGTACAAATAAATCATATGCACTTAGGAATCTGGATCACAGGCTTCCCAATGAGGGTGCACATCAACTACAGAGAAACTATCAGCAATGCTCTCAAGTATCTGATAGTTACTTTTAATTTACTAGCTTTGTCTACTTCTCTTACTGTTTCAGCTCAATTGCTGCTTCTCCACGCATCAGAATCATTAGTGGTCACACAGAGATACTTGTCTCTGGGTTAAAACGTCTGCAAGCTGTCAAAGTGCTTTAGTGTAAATCTCTGTGACTGAATGTTTAGTGGTGCTCCCAGCATACAAGAGATAGGCCTGCCAATATTATTTACATATGATGATAAATGAGCATCATTACTCACTTTACCCTAAAGTAAGAAGTGCTTTTGGGATGCTAAGAAATCTTCTTCTCTATTGCAGTTTTCTATTGAAGTGATCTAGTTTTACTTTGTTTCACCTTTATTTCGCCCCTCAGATTAATTCTAGGTTTATCATACAGGAAGAAAATCATATGTTTTCTCAAAAAAAAAAAGTCACTAACCTGAAAAAAGGGATTAAGAGAAAAATATTTTTCGATGTTTTAATCTGCAGCAAGAGGAGCAGAAATGATTCATACCAGCAGCAACTCTAGCTCAGGGATTTTTTTCTACTACTTCAGAATATATATTAGAAACACTTTTATTCACTGTATTATATATATTCTCTGTTTTGTTTCTTTTTACTGTATTAAAGATATTTACATAGAATTATGGGGGAAACAAGAATTTTGATGATGAGAAAATAATCACACATCTTAGGGAAATTTGGAAAAAACAATCCTGTTTAGAAACAATTGTGTTTTAATACTGTATTCCTTACCAGATATATTAATGATAAAGCAGAATCTTTATTTCTCACAATTTGTTTCTCCAGCTGCTTCTCTACCTGACCTCTTAATCAGGTTTGTAACAGTGCAATTATTTCCACAGCAACCACTTTTCCTGTCACAAATAGAGTATTATGAATTCAGTATACAAAAGAGAAGCAAGAAGATTAAGTTTCAGAAACAGTCTGGGGGAGGGGTGTTCTTATTTAATTTCCTTAGTATTAAATACTAAAGTACTAAAGAATACAGGAAAATAAGCAAATATATATAAAAGTGGAACAGTTTCTGAAGAAAAGGCATACGAGCACTTTTCATCAGAAGCAGGATTATTTTCAACCAGCAATAATTATATTATTATGAAATCTGAGGTAGGATTTTAGTTGTAAATCAGACACGTAATTTATAGGCTACAAGTGTGTGTGTGTGGGGGGAAAATAAGCTGCCTAAATATAGGAGCCAAGCTGCATCTAAGACATTTTGGCATACCTGAGATATCTTCATACACTATCAAATAAGATAGAAGATATACGTGAGACGTGTGACCTGAATTTGCAGCTGAAGTCAAGCAGGATGTTGTAGGACATTTTGGATGGTACCAGATACCTGAATTGAACTGATACATGAAGATCAAAATTCTGTGTTAAAAGGGTGTTCTGGATTTTGTAGCATGTATCAGAAAAACCCAAGCATTTATGTTAGGCAGGTGTATTGAGTCCCTAGAATGAAGTGTTTGAATCACAGTCCAGATCCTACTTTTAATGATAATTTAGTGATGTGTTTCATTTCTGTGACTGAATATGCTTTTAAAAAAAAAAATATGCAAAACCAAACCAACATAATCAGGGATCTTAAAGAAATTTCGGCCTGCTTTTAGAAAATTTTGTGATGACTGTCTGGAGAAAGATTAGTCCTGTCTGAGCATGAAAAGCATCTGTAAGCAGGGGTTCAAATTTGGATTAAGAAGCTACAAGAACATTGAAGATCAGTCTGTATTGATTTCCTAAGCTCAAGCCTATCTCATCACTACCGGACACAACAGAGGGGTTTACTGCATTTACCAGGTAGGTATCAGGCAGATAACATTTTTAACAGAGAGACAAGTAATCAGGTGAGAACAGAAAAAGAACTGAGGAGGGAATATCTGGCTTAATTAGATGATGTCAAATCAACTGAATCTTGGGACATTTGCTTTAGAGTACATGAAACACTGACTAAAACAATGTCAGAAGCATTCGTAATTATCTTTCAGAATTCGAGAGGACAATGACATTTCAGAAGATTAAAAAGGTCAAGCAGAAGCTTTATCTCTAGAAAGTGGCTAAAGGAATAGAAAAGGAATTATAAACTAACTATTCAACTTATGTTTGGTAACTGGAACAATAGTGGAAGAAATAGAGAATTTTAGAAACTTGAAAGGTAACATGAAGACACATAGCAGCCAAGACATTTGTCAAGAGCAAATCCAATTCAGTTTTCCTTCTAAGAAGAAGACCTTATGAAAAACAGTGTAGCAGAAGATATACTAACTTAAAAAATGCTTTTGACATGGCCTCATGAGACATTTTTATTCGCGAACAGTGTTACAGACAGAGCTATTCTAAGATACACACAATATCAGTTTAAGAACTGAACTCAAGGAGTAGTTAAAGAACTGAACTCAGGGAGTAGTTATCAATAGTTTATTGTAAAACTGGAAGGTATATGACAATCAACAGATATAGACACAGTACTACATCAATAGTCTTCATTCTTCATTGACAACATAGATGACAGAACAGAGAATGTATCCACTGAATTCACAGGCAACAAAATAAAAAAATTGGTTAGAAAACACAACCAAAAAATTCACAAAGTCATCTAAATGAAATAGTATGGGATTCATTATGGAAAAAACCAAATATGCAATGTTCTTCAGTGAGGCAGAATAAACAGTTGCAAAAATACTAGGTGGGAAATGACTGGCAGGGAGGCAGCTGTAAAAGGGAAAAATAAGGCATATAATGAATTCTCAGCTGATAGTAAGCTGTCAATGCCAGCTGACTGGTAAGATGCTATCATACGGAGATGTATAAAGAGATACTTTTGCAAGCCACATGTAATAATTCTTTGGGATTGGCAAAGCCTGCTCTGTGTGCTGACTCTAGTTTTCGTTAATGCATTTCAAAGAAAAATTGGCCAATTAGAGATCCTACAGGGGATCAACCAGATGTCTAATAATCATAATCTACACAAACAACCAGATTTATTTTTCATAGAAGAAAAATTACTGAACCTGGAATATAAGAACGGTCTTCAAAATTAAGAAGCAGTTCTAAAGAGAAGGGAAATAAGCTACTTTCCATGCTCTCAGTATATAAGAGAAGAAAAAATGGTATTACACTCTAGCAAGAAAATTTTAGTTAAGAAATATAGACATTCTTCAAGAGTAAAGATAATTTAATAAAGAAATAGATTGTCTGTGGAAATCGCAAAATCATAAAAGGTTAGATGTGCAGTGTTCTAAGTCCAGGGTTCTGTCTTGGATCAAAATGGGGAACGTGAACCTTTGACGTTCTAGAAGACTGGTTTTCTTTGGGAGGGGACTCTTTTGATCTTTATCTCTTCAGTCCAACAGCTGTAGCGCAAGGACCTGTACTTTCATCACCTTATTTTGAATTTGTAAAGAACTTTTTTCCTACTCCAAATTTTATCTAGTAGGTTAGTTTATTATTATTTCTTGCTTATGTCACCATTTTGGTACCATCATACGGTTTTAGAAGAATGCTTAATGCATAACCCATTACTTGCATTGGGATAAAATACCTCTCAGAAAAAAAACCAGCTGATATTTTGTGAAGCATCTTATGGGGCAGAGAAAGAGATGAGAAGAATCTAATGGAATTCTACTCTTTAACTGAAAATCGGAAGAACACACAAGAATACAAACATTGCAGTCTCACTGACAATTTGAGAAATTTATATGACAAAAGTGTGTTTATATGTCAGGAATCCTATAATTTTTTTCATCTCACAAACTTATATTCTAAAACTTTACTGCATACCTAAAATCCACCCCAGCACTGGTTCCAAATCCTCCCCAAAAAAGTACCAGCATTTTATTGAAATTACTGTCATAATTCTTCTTTCCAGGCAGTTCCTCCTGCAGGTGGCTAAACATCTTTATATTGTTCATCTCAGATCTCTTGAAAGCCTATTTTAAAATATTTTTTACCTCTATTTATTATATCACAGATTGAGTTTTTATTAGTTACAGTATTATTACCGTTATTGGGCATAGTATTATTTTTCTTGTTACTTTGGTACCATTTTACTTTAGTGTTTTCACATTTCCCAATTTAATGTTATAATACATATGCAGTATTTAATTTGTGGCTTCCCACATAATCTCTCCTCTAGACAAAAAGGTGGAAAAAACACTAGCTGTCCTTTATTCAAATGTCTGTATATTTGTAAAGCTTTGAGTGACTCAGCCCACAAATATCCAGAAAGTCTGAAAATCATTGGGCATTTATTTCAGTAGCTATTTTTGAAATTGTAAAGGAAGTTTTTCTTGGGGCAAGAAAGAACTCCACCCTCCCTAGGAAGGGAAACATAATAGTTACAGACAAAATACTGCCAAAGCTGTTCTCTGCTCCATTTTAGTATCATCAGCTGTTTAATGATCTGAGAGAGAAGATAATGGCATCAAATATTGACATCTGAACTGCTCCACTAGATATTAGTTTTCTGTATGGTATTTTGTTCTTTATCACTCACCCTCTCATACATACTTTTTATTATTATTGGTTACTACAGTCTCAGACTAAAGAAAATGTAACAAAGGAAAATAGTCCTTGGCCTGGCAATGGAGACCAAAATTAATGTCAGAGATCAGAATTAGATGGGGAATTGCTACCTTTTTAAATACTCAGCATGAAATTATTTAAGGGGAGAAGAAAAGGTATGGATCATTAACGAAGCTATTATGACATTCTGTAAATTTCAAGACAGACAATCTACTTTAAGTGATGGTTCCCAGCCTCCAGTCTTCAAAAGCACCATGGAGGACTAAAGAATGAGAGATGTAGTTGGAAGTGTTAAGCTGATGTTTTCCAATTTTCAAGTGACTAATTCAAATGCACCTTCCAAAACTAGCTTGTTAGGCTTTCTGTACTATACAGAGACACATATATACATACCTTGAAGCATAAAGGTAACTGCATAAAACACACAGAAGTATACCTTATATGAAGTATATTGACACAATTTCAATGACTAAACCACAATTGTTGCTTTTACTGGCCAAAGAATTGTCCTGTTGTGTGTTTCTTTATTAAAGATGTACTTAAATATACTCACAGTCTCTGGATATACTTCCTTAACAACAAAACAAAACAAACAAACAAAGATACCAAAACAAACAAACAAAAAAAGACCAAAAAACCCCCAAACCAAACAAACCCCAAAAAACAAGCCAACCAACCAACGGCAAAAAACAAACAAAAAACCCAGAAACGAAAAACAAACAACAAAAAAAACAGCCACCCTTCCCCCACTGTCCCTCCCCCCTTCCAAAAAAAAACCCAACAAACAAACCCAAACAACAAAACCAAATCAGGAAAACAACTCTTTTTTTCTAGGAACTAAAGAACATTGTTTGATCATTGTATGATCATCCTTTGGAAATGCATATAAGGTATGGCAAGAATCCCTCCCTAGATAAATCAGAAATAATAGGCAAAAACACAGACTTTTTATTCCCATTTGTCTCAAGAAAGAGCAAGAACAGATTTAGTTCATTAACACAAAAATCCCAAATGGGACATATGCATTCGGGTGCCATTTTCTCAGATGCCGACATCAAAAATTAGGCTCCTCAAACCCCGCTGCCTAACACCAGCAGTACATGACTTCCTCAGGGACCTGAACTACCCCAAGCGTGTTTCCAGCACCAGTCTCCTCCCATTCTAAGCACACTCAGACTGGACGAGTATGGGGTGAAGTAAACAGGCAGGCTCCCAGCACACGTGCTGCGCTCACAAACTGAGTATTCCTCATGCTACTTTCCTTAAGTGTCTGGAGAGAATACGTGCTTTAAGAGATGCTTCTCTGCCAATATGTTACTGGATAGAGATTTTACTCTAGATGAAAGAGAACCAAGCTCAGTTCTCTACCTCTGCCTGAGGGAACATGATCCAAATTCTTTTGGTACTCATCCATTCTGGATACATCTCATCTGTATTTATCTGTATAAATGTTAATTGTCAATGTCATTACCTATAATAGCAGTCTATTTGCAGTGACCACTTTAGGATGGAGTCTTTTAACTTATGCCATTTCTATTTTTTTTCCCACCATCCTCCTATTCACTAAATTACTGCTGAAATCCTTAATAGCTGTTTATTGCCTAAAGTTTCATGAGATGAATTCCAGGCAGGATATTTAATACCAAAGGTTGGTTTTCTCTCAGTCTCTCCTTCTGAACTGATTTCCTGTGGAATAGCTTAACATATGTAAGACATGTAAGATATGTTAAATACCTTATGTAAGACAGATAGACAGCATGCAAGCATTTGTGCTGTACCAGCATTTATAACACACAGACAATCTTGTGGAGGAAAGGCTGTTGATTTGAAAATATTTACATGATCTTAGAAAATTAGAGCTTTTATTTAAATGAGTGTTTATGGGAAATACTTAACAATTTTCTCTCCTGCTGGAATTATTATTTTATTTCTTCTTCAGGTGCATACAAAAGACTGCTGTGAGATTAATTTCTACTGTTTACACATAACTGTATTTTTGCATGGTATTGCATGTCTACAGAATATCATTTAAAATAATTTAAAGGCAAAAGAAACATTAACAATAAAACCTCATAATTCATTTTGATGCTGCTTTTGGATAAAATGGGTAAAAAAGGTTGTTAAAGCCTGTTCTTTTTCACTATTGTTCTAGCAACATAATATACACAGCTCATCCGAACTGGCGGCAAAAAAGTTCCAAATTTAACTGTTTATATAATCTCTCTTAATCAATTACTTCATTAATGGTTTGCTTAGGAAGATAATGAACGATGAACCTGTAGAACAGCTGATATTAGCAGAAAGGTTATAGCACACTTACGATATAAATCAGGAGAGCTAAGTACATTTATCCCTTAAGACCTTTACTAAGATCAGGATTAGTAGCTTTTGATACTTTTCCCAAAATGAAGCACAGTTCAAGTCTTGCTAGTCTTTATAAGCCATGAGACAAATAAAAGTGAATACAAGGATGACATGCTTAAAATTTATTCCAATGCTTCAGAATATTTCTCTAGAAAATACACTGTATTCTTTTAGTGAGGGCAGAGGGACAAAGATCCTCAGATAATTCTTTGCTTTCACATTAGAGTCAGTACTCGACTTGAAAATGTCCAGATACTTGTTCAGTCTTTTTGTTTGATTACTTGTATAAAAAAACAAAAAGTGCAATGCTTCCGCCACATCTATGAGAAAACTGTAAGAAATTTGTGTCCCCATTATGTACTATATGTATTTGATACAGTTGTGTGTTAGCTTCCACCTGTGCTTGTGCAAATTTACACAAAAGAGAGATCAAGTGTTTAGAGTTAAGATGGATACTAACTTGCAAAAAGATGAAAAAAGATTATATAATTTACTATGGAAATTGCTATGATAAAAGAAAAAAATAAACTCACAATAACTTATTTAAAAAAGAATGCTTATTTAAAAAAGAAGCTTCCACATATTTTTGTTACTTATGAATGTGAATTTAAGTAAACAGAGGACAAGTTCTAAAATCAAAACTCAGGGATAATAATATTTTAAAACATCACTAGTAATTGATAGTATTGTGAGTCTTTCAACTCTGAAGATCAGCTGATGACTGATATGCCTATCCATTTCTATTTTTTTGTAACATCTATCGTTATACGATCACTTTCAATGACAAGTAAAACTGCACCATCATGGAGAAGAAAAATTATAGACACTGTGAAATTTTCAATGCTTGCTGCTGCCTTTTCTTTTACTCTCTTCCAAATGATAAATTACATAGTAATTTGGTAATTTACTAGGACATCAGATACAATGCAGTTTGGGGGTTTAAGGAGTTCTGTA
The DNA here is from genome assembly GCA_013396655.1 of Campylorhamphus procurvoides. Classification (NCBI taxonomy): domain Eukaryota; kingdom Metazoa; phylum Chordata; class Aves; order Passeriformes; family Dendrocolaptidae; genus Campylorhamphus; species Campylorhamphus procurvoides. The sequence continues at coordinate 643,424 of WBMV01004981.1, read as the reverse complement.
GAGGATATGTAGCATTCAAGATTTTTCTGAGTCTCTCTCTGAAACAGAACTATTGGTAGCAGATTGAAGGACTGTTACAAGTCTGCTTAACATGTTTTTAAGATAAATTAATATAAACTGAATGTCTACAAAGCCATATCTTAAAAATGCATAGTTTTTCAATGGTAGGATAAACCTTTTGTATCGAAACAGAAAAATCATGTACTTCTATAATCACATTAAGCTATCTTTTTAAAGAGAAATGAGCAACACATTAGGGGGACTTCTTAGTTGACAGAAGGGGATGAAGTTAGAATGCTTGACATCCAAGGATGGCTTTTGAATGAAAATGCTTAGATTTCTTCTTTATGCTGCTTATAGATGTTAATAAAGACATATAAGACATATTCTATTTAAAAAGGCTGACATAAAAGAACCCAAATCGGTCTATGTTGGAGTCAAAAGCAATGTAAAATATTTCTTAAAAGGAAATAAATATTCTAATGTTATCTGCACCTCAATTAAAACTCTTTCTAATATCAGCAGTTTTCAGGTGTCATCTTTACTATTTGCATCCCGTAAGAGCACTTACTGCTACTATAGTAAGATTTTCATGAGTGTGAACACAGACTTTTCTTCCAACATATGTTTCAATGCATCCTTCATATGTATGGAAATGTGGTTAGTTTTGAGAAGGAAAAAACCCCTGAAGTATGCCTAAAGAGTTATGTTTGCTTCTTATTATCAAAGCACTTATAATATTAGACTACAGTTGAAAACAACCTGAGGATGAAAAAGATGAAGGGGCAGTAATCTGAATTTACACTTAGACTACTTGAATCAATTGCTCTTTATAATAAATTTCAAATAAAGGAACTACACAATAAAATGAAGCAACAACAAATTGAAAAATGAGATTTTGTGAACTCTGCATGGACTGTTCAGGGACAGACACATCCTTGAGGTAATGTATCTTCCAGTACATCTTACAAAGTCCATGCAGATCTAACTGAATATCAAACTGAGTATTTTTATAAAAAGCATTTATATTTAACCTATTAGCTTACTTATGTAAATTAATTTTTGCATTGGAAAGTAAGTGAATCTAAACTTCAAGCTTCTGTTTCACTACTAATCTGATAAATAGAACACTGATTTCTAGTTTCGGCCACAAGGACTTGAAAGGCTCATTCATGCTCAATTTGAAATCCTGGATTTAGCTGCTTTAGGGTGGCTTGACATGATTACCTATCCTACTGCCTACTGGCCTCTCTTTCTCTTTCTGAAATGCATTTTCCTTTGGCTCTCTGCCCAAATACTGTTAAGAAGCATTAGTTCCCAAGGCAGACCTCATCCTTTTCCAGTTAAATAGAGTAGGAAGTGCTGATTCTACTATTTTACTGAAATCCTCACTATATTACTCTTTATTTTATGACTTGTCTCTGAATACCCCTTGACCTAAGAACTTGCTGTTAGTAAAGTGACATGATTGCTCCTTTCACACAATTATAAAAAAACCCAATAACCCTGTTACTCCCACTTCAATGATGTGAACACTGTTTGAATGTAAATGTTAAAAGCTAGTATTTTGTCTGAAAGCATAGAAAGATAATACTCTTTTAGCCATAAGGAAATGTTTTGATATTTTTTTAGGCTTTCTTTACATGTGAAAATGACATTTGGGAAATGTAGTCAAGGCAATCCTCTTGCATATTTTCTATTTATTATGCTTTTTAAATTATTCTTGATTAGTAATTCCAGAATATAAAAGTGTTAATATTTGAATGCCAGGTGACTTTTTCAAAATGATTCTGTGCCTTAGCTGCTGAATTAAATCATGAAACTCACACTGAATTTATGACAAATATGCTATAGGGCAGCTGTATCAGTTATCTCTTGGTGCTGAGTACAGCCACAGTTTGTTCCTAGACTCTGTGTAGGTACAACCACAATACACTACTGTGCTACATTTGCACTCACTAAGTGGCAAAGCCAGACACTAGTCAATACTCTCTCCTTCCCTTAAATCTCTTCTGGGCCTGAAAAATAGGTCCATCCATGCAAGTTCAAAGAAGTCAGTATAGTTCCCAGCCTTTCAAGTCAAGTGTCCTCAACAGATCTGACATGTCTGTTGACTGAGAACTGACTTGTCTCCTTTTGTTGATGCTAACTGGGATGAGCTGACCCACTGTTTTCTCTTATCCAATCCAATTTAATTTTTTTTGTAGGAAGAAACTGTGTAATTCTGTCTTGTTTTTTGTGATGTTTCCACTTGTCTAGCAAGAAACACCAGCATCTTGCACAGTGTTTCATATGACTAGACATCAGCAAATGGAAAACCTACAAGATAGAGAAAAAATATGTATATTCCATTAGGATGAATATTTAAAAATGGTATTTTTTAAGTAATTAAGATTTTAAAAAAATACTGATAAGGAAAAAAAAAACTTGTAAAGATATTCACTAAGCATAGGTGTCAGACTGGTTTTATATCTAGAAAATAAATTATTTAGAAAATATTAGTATATTTTAGAAAATGTAGATACATTTTTTCAGACTTCCCCAAGCATTAGCTATGATAATACTTGAAAAATTGTTTATATAAAAATGTTTTAACATTTATTACTATGATATTTGCAGTGCAGACAAAACTAGTTCAAGGGAGGAAAGCAACATATTTTGCTGGAAGGAAGTTACTTATAGAGTTCCTTAAAAATATTCTAACGAGTGATTTGGCATAAAGAGCAGGAGTACACTAATGAACAATATTCAAGTAAAAAGACATGGAGACATGAATACCATACGGTAAGACATGAATCTTCAGGAATAATAGAATTAGGAAAAAAGGTAACACAGTTAGGAAATAGTTACTGAAAGGGAATAGCAAAAAGTATGACAGAAATAGGTTTGCTTGTGGAAGAGAGAACAACTGAAAAACACCAGCATAATGAAGGCTACAACATGCATTCACTATGTGTCACACTACGCATTTGCAGACTAGAAGGTAAGTATTACTGCAACTTTGTAAGGAAGAATATTAAACCTTACCTAGAATACTCTATGCATAATTCATCATTCACCAAATGGAAAAAAAAACAAACCAAAACAAAAAGATGAATGCAAAATAAAATAACTCTACTGGGATGAAAGAAGAATTTTTACTTTGGTTTATATTTCACCTGGAAATATGAAAGCCTTGTGAAGCTTGTGGGGCAAGTCCCCACAGATCCATTTCTAAGCATGTTAAGGACAACAAGTGACTGTGAACAGCCATCACAGATTTACCAGGAACAAACTGCATTCGACCAGCCTGATTGCTTTCTGTGAGGAGTTAACAGCCTCTGTGGATGATGGAGGTGGTGTGAAGGAAACACTGGAAGACATTAAGTGTTTATTTTAGTAGAGCTTTTGACAAAGTCTCCTCGAAGCCAAACAGGGGGTAGATGGACTGAATGTGTGAATTACAGGGTGGATGAAAAACTGGCTGTGCAAATTAGAATCAAGGCTAATAGTTCAAAGTCTACCAGGCAATAAATTTGGGGTACTATTTCTCAAGAGCTGATTCTGAGGCTAATGAATCAACTGAATGAGTCAATGAATCTCTGTCAGTGATGTGAATGACAGTTCAGAACAAACCTCCAATAAGTTAACAAATGACAGGTGGGAGAACACCTGATTGCTTGAGGTCAGAGCTACTATTCAGAAAGAGAGATGTAGAAATGAGCCCTCATAAACCTCATGAAATTCAGTAAAGATAAATAGTAAGTCCTGCACCTGGGATGGAACAACAACATGCAATTGCAGCAGCTCTGAAGATGGCTTCAGGGTCCTGGGAGAGGACATGTCAACATATGACAATGTCTCTTCTATACTGAGTATCCTAAAAGTGGACACAATCTTCCAGAATGGCCTTCTGGTTGATGAGTAGAGTGAATAATCACTTCCCAATCCTGCTCCCATGCAACCCATATTCTCCACAGCATACCTAAGAGCCTGTTCTGGTAGGTTGCAACACAGTCTTCATGTTATTTCAGTCACACTTAGTGAAAAAACATATGCACATACAGAGGCAAGAATTGTGTGCATGGGGCTGAGAAGACACTCAGCATTATGTAGCCAGATTTAGTCAATCTGCTCTGCAAGGACTAATGCAAAAATGGGCAGAAGCTAGTCCATGAGCTACTTAACCTCCAGAGGCTTAGACCATTAAATAAGTAGATACCTAGAGAAGTATAAGAACAGGAGAAAAGTACAGTGATACTTTCCTTCAAAACTTTTCCAACAGCCAGAAGTATGTGTTTTAAGGATAATCTGGTGCCCAGTGTATATAACTGCATAGCTGCATAACACCTTTACTGGAGTTTTGACAGACTTGATGCTGATAAGCAATTAAACTTTGAATGCTTTTATACAACTGGCCATAGCAACACCCTGTGACCTCCACACTTGTTCCAGAGTCATGGGTCATGTGAGAAACTTGTGTTTCTCTCCAGTTTTATCCCTGACAACTTAATTGAATGTCAATACCTTTTTCTTGTACAATAAAACATATATATGACCTATAATGACCTGGCTATTTTATCCGTATGTTACGGAGATCTCCAGAATCTCCTTTGACCTCAATCAATCATTTCCTTTCAGTGTTGAATACTCTTAGTCTATTTAATATTCCTGGTTGTATGGAAGTCTGCATTTCCAATGATATTTTTCCAGCTGCATTTGCACATTTTCAAGCTTGCTTTTATTTATTTATTTTTATTTAGAGGTGAGCAGAATTGAACGGAGTGTTCAAGATGAGAGTAAAACATTAGTTTGGACATTAGTATAATGATGCTTCTTTTTCACTGGCCATTCTTGAAAATCCCCTAATTATTTTTGTCTTTTTCACAGCTGTTGAGAAGTGAGATTTAATAACAATCCTCTAAGAACCCTTTACTGAAAAGTAATATCTAATCTATAGATCATCATTACTCACATTCTTATTATTACATACAGCTATAACTAAAATAGAGATTAATAAGGTGTATTTTAATTTCATTGCCCTTAATTTGACAGAACTAATAATTTAATCACTTCAGTTTTATCTGCCTTCTGCTACCTTTTTTTTTAGGTCATTCATAAAGAGGTTAAACAGCACAAGTTTCATCTCACACTTCAACAGAACCTTTCTCCTTTGGAGAAACTGACCATTTATTCCCAACTTTAGTCTCTTATCCTTTAAACAGTTATTACTCCCTTAGAAAATGTGAGAAGGACTGAGTAAAGATTTTATTGCAAATCAAATATATTTGACACCTTTATAAATCCATCTTGTGTGATATTCTGTAAACAAAATATGAATAATTCTCTTCTCTATGATAATTATACATATCTTCATAACTTCTTTTCCACTAGAGAAATCAAACTAACAGGTCTGTAATCACCTCAATCTTTTAAAGCCACTTTAAACAGTCATTTTCCAGTTGTCATCTCCCACTACTCTGAAACTGGGGAAATTTAAGCAAGAGAGTATACAATTATTGGTAGTTTTCAACAGTACTTTTTGTCAGCACGTAAATTTAAGGCGGCTCCTTCCAAAACCATCCCAAGGGGAAAAAAAAAAGTAAAATTAAATAAAATGGAGAGTCATTTAGCCATGAACTGGTGTTCTGGCACCACTCAGCTACAATTAAATTCTCTCACTTTTGGTTGTGTTGTCCTCTGGTGTGTTTTTCAGAACTGTGTAGAAGAATACTCCAAAACGGAACCTAACCAGAAAGTAGTAAAACCATAATATATCTAAGTCTAAACAAAAGTTCATTCATCTTTCATTTCTCATTTCCTTCATAGAATCATAGAGTAGTTTGGGTTGGAAATGACTTTAAAGACCATATAGTTCAACTCCCCTGTCATGGGCAGGGACATCTTCTACTAGACCAGGTTGCTCAAAGTTCTGTGTAGTCTGGCCTTGGACACTTCCAGGGATGGAGCACCCACAAAAATCATTCTTTGCTCTTTTCATTTGTTGGGTCTCTTTCTAAAGCTGGTACTACCTGCTTAAAAGTCAGTAGAGCTAAACAAGTTTAGTGGCCATCAAAGAGTTTGGCCATACACACAGATGAGACAGGAGCATTGTGTTCTTGCAGTAATAAAGTATTAACAAAATCTTCTTATCTGTAGCCTGAAAGACTGATTTATTTGTGAAGGGAATTTCTTGAGTCAGCTGCATCTCATCTTACTGATCTCACTTACATGATGGCCACGTCATTTCTCCTTGATCCCAGCAGAGTCCTCTATTCCACTACATCAACTCCCAGGGACACAGGAGGATAAAGCTCAGTATCTGTTTTCGTAGTGCAGTCCTTATTCTTTCTAAACAACTACTTACAGTCATTGTTCAGGTTTCCTAATACCCTTCTGTTCCCTGAATACAGCCTCTCTATCTCAAGGTGATATTGCTGCATTCGCTTGACTACAACCCTTGTGATGCTGATATCATCACTGTCTTCAGCCCTTCTTGTGTAAATATTCTCTCTGAAATACTTTCACTTATTCAAACAACATTCAAATAAAACAAAAAAATACTCTAGTTACAGAGAAAGAAAAAAATTTCAAAGCACAGATATTGTTTTTGATAACATAATTTTAGTGCTGAAAACTTGAATACTGTTAGTATACATAGCTTTTCAATCAAATCTCTGCTTCAACACAGAGCAGCATTTGAATGGACCCCCTTAAATGAAGTAAGACTTACAAACATATGTTAATTACCTCTCTATAGAAACTTGTGTAGAAATTACCATTTTCAAATGGATAAACATAGAAATTGTTGACTTTGACATATTAAATTATGCGATATTAATAACACTCCCCCTCACATACTTAAATATTCATTCTTTTCCCCATCTCTTTACTCCTTGGAAAGGGAAGTATTACATTTGCTACCTTATTCAAGTAACTTATTTTCTAAATTAAAAGTATACGTGAATTTATTGCCACAAAACTGTACTTGGAGAAATTTTTTTCAAACCTCTCTCAGTCTAAAGGGATGGAAGCATCCTTTGAGTACTGAAATTGGTTGGCTTGAGCTCAACAAGTTTGTTTGATTTTTGCTTCCAATTATAAGTCCTGAACCATAATTATATCTCTAAAACTACACTTTGCCTACAGCCCTTTAGTTTCAACACATTTCATATGGGAGTACAGTTATAGTATATCTATATAGTTTGCATTTAGGATGTGTCTCTGGATACATGCCTTTCAGATCAAGATTGTGATAGAAATATATATTCAAATTCACACAGAAATTTATAGTTCATTTCACCTAGCAGCAGTGTTTAAACAGACAGTGAGTAAATTAATTTCTTACACCATTCAAAATATTTTAAGGTCACTTAAAGAAACTCGGATCATAGTGTAGCCTTAGAGAGGAGGGGATGCACCACGACAGAATCACAGAATATTCTGATTTGGAATGAACCCACAAAGATGATTGAGTGGAGCTTTTAAGTGAACTACACATACACAGATCAAACTCACAACCCTGGCATTATTAGCACCATGTTCTAACCAACTGAGATAACTGAGCTAAAATTTATTCAGGTTTTGTCTCTTTTTATCCCCAAAGTAACAAGTATTTCTCTAGAATATAATCGCAGATATCTTTTGAAAGTCAAAGTCACAGTAAACTGTCCCTTGCCATTTATGGAGAGAGAAAAATCAACTGCTGACCATCACAGAGATTTTGCATCAAATGCCTTCCACCAGGCAGCCAAGGAACTCGGTACCAAACTTGTGACTCTCTCTACCATAATCAATGGCCTTTCTTGTGAGACAAAGAAGACAGAATTTATTTACTCCACAATTTATCTCTCTACATTGTAGGTGTCTGCATCTACACTTATACCTTAGCTACAACACTTTCAGAGTTAGAGGACTTAATTAGCAACATTGTGGGGTGAGGGGAGGCGAGGCATTCATCTAATATAGACAAGTCTGCACTGGGTAAAATGAAGATGATTGTGACATTACCAAAAGGATTCCAAGTCGCATGTGATTGTATCTGGACGCCAGATGCCCACCAAAGCTGTTATATCACACTGTTACACAAGTGGACAAGGGAGAGAAAATATAACAAAAGGTTCATAGGTTGAGATAAGGATGGGGAGAGATTAGTCACTGATTACCATCATGGGCAAAACAGACTCACCTTGGGGATATTACTGAATTTATTGCTAACAAAATCAGAGCAGGATAATGAGAAATAAAACAAATCTTGAAGATACCTTTCCAACATCCCTCGCTCATTCCCAGCTCTATCTACTCCTCACCCTTAAGGAGTGCAGGGAGATGGGGAATTGGGGTTGTGGTCAGTTCATCACACGTTCCTGCCACTGCTCAGGGAGAGGAGTCCTTCCCATGCTCCAGCACAGGGTGTCTCCCATAGGACACGGTACTACACAAGCTTCTCCAGTGTGAATCCGTGCCACAGCCAACAGTTCTCCACAAAGTGCTCCAGCATGGGTCATTTCTTCATGGGGTGCAGTCCATCAGGCACAGGCTGCACAGGCTCCACAGGCCCTCCACAGGGTCACAAGGCCCGCAAGGAAACCTGCTACAGCATAGGCTCCTCTATTCATGGGTCTGCAGATCCCTGCCAGAAGCCCGACCCAGCATGGGTTTCCTATGGGGTCACAGCCCTCTTTTGGGCAGCCACCTCTGCTGCTGTGGGTCTCTTCCACAGGCTGCACACCTGTGGACCTCCATGGGCTGCAGTGGCACAGCTGTTTCACCATGGTCTTCACCATGGGCTGCAGGGGAACCTGAGCTCCAGTGACTGGAGCACCTCCTGCCCCTCCTTCTCCACTGACCTTGGCATCTGCAGGGCTGTTCCTCTCACATATTCTCACTCCACTCTTTTCTGGCTGCCCAAAAACTTTTTTTTTTCCTTCTTAAATATGTTATCACAGAGGTGTTACCAGCTGATTGACCCAGCCCTGGCCTGCAGCACGTCTGTCTTGGAGCTTCCTGGCATTCGCTCTGTTGGACACAGGGGAAGCTTCTGGCAGCTTCTTATAGAATCCACTCCTGCAGCCTCCAGCTACCAAAACCTGGCCATGTAAACTCAATACAGCATCTCTTCTTTCTCTTCTACCATATGTACATTCACCACTGATAATTTAGTTGCTTTTAGAAATTCCTGACTGTTTCTCCTACCTACAAATATATCCTAGCAGACAACTTAGGCAAAATGTCTAATTTAAATGGCTTGGAAATGAGATGAGCTGAACTGTAGTGCTCACTTCTAGCTAAGCTGAGAAAAAAAAATGTCTTTTTGAACATATGCTAGTGTGCATTTGAATCATTCCTAACAGCTTCAGGCACAAATTCAATACTGCCACAAACAGCAAGGACCTCTGCTGATCTCACTGGCATTTGAACCAATGATTTTTACTGTGTAAAATGACACAATAATTATGGATTCAATTGCTCTGTAGAAGTTGTTCCTGTGTTTATCACTGCTTCAGCATTACTCTGAATTTTCACCAATCATTCCTGTAGTGATTTGGATGGGGATGAATCTAGTTTGAGGGATTCAAGAGCCTATTTTTAAGTACAAGGTAGCAGGATCAATGTCTCAAACTGGTTTTTTCATTGAGTTTCCTAATGATGACTTAATTAGCCCAGAATATCAAATTCAAATATTAATGCACTTGTGAATTTAGTTTGGCCTGAAGAGAAAAAAGAGACCATTATTCTCCATGATGCCACCCTAGATGGGCAATAATTTTAGATGAATAATTTATTTGGTGAATTTTGTCCTTTTCTCTGGTCATGAAGGCTTCATACTCTTCTCAAAGGTAGCAATCAAGTCTGAGCAAGAGAAAATTCATTATACTTTTTTGTTGTGCTCTGAAAATATGTGACTGATTTAATATTTTGTATTTCTGTTTTGAACAAATTTTGACTAAAGATTTACATTCTATTTTATATATATTGATATATATTTTATAGTAAATAGTTTGTGAAAAAAATTAAAATTGCAGCGTTTCATTCTCTGGAAATGCTATTGTCTTAGTTAAAGGGAGAACTAAGANACGCCCCCTCAGGCTGGGTGTGAGGGTGCTAACAACTTCCTGAGCAACTGCTGCGAATGGTCCATTGTTCTTGGGGAATGAATAGGGGATGTAGAATACACAGCTTTAATCACCCCCACACAGTGATAACTGGTCCCTCCTGCTGAACTAGGACAGCTATCTAACATTTGTACACAGTTCAATAATTGCACCACACTTCTTTATAGTCCAGTTGTAGCAATAGCCCAATATGAGAAATATCTAGTTAGAGAAAATGTTTCTGGTTTTGTTTTTTAAAAAACTGTTTAAATATTACAAGTACAATTAAAATATGTTACTAATTGCTAACAATACAAAATAAAGGTGATAATGGCAAGCAATCATCTTGTTCCTGTATTATAAAATAAAATCACCTTTTTCCTTTCATTCTTCCAAAGAATATGGAGACTTGTTTTCACCATGCTATTCAGAAAAAATAGTACAAAGTCACAGAAATTCATAATTAGGCTTCTTAATTTTTTTTTCATCATGGAAGTGCAACAATAAATCATAATTAAAAATGATTAGTACTCAATGGCAGTATGGGACAACCCTTATTCTATTCTATGCCATTGTTGTATGGAGAACGTCATGGAAGACTAAAGTTCATGCACAATATTCACAGGTTTCTTTGTTTCTAATTGTTTGCAGTCCTTGAGAACTTGATTGCATACCAAAAAAATGCCAGTGAAATCAATATTCAATAAGTGATAATTTTCAGTAGGAACTTACCAGCAGTTTAATTTCTGGACATTAAACAAAATCAAAGAGTAAAAAAGCAGGGTAAATCAGAAAATGCCACAATCACAATGTGCAGGACTTTCTAGCATCTATACAGATTTAAAAAGAAAAACAAACACAAAAACCCAACAAATGCGTATGATGGCTTTTAAAAATATTTCTGCATCATAAAATGGTAAATATTTTGACAATGTTTTAATAGACTGCTTTATTTTGTGAATACAATTATTTAATTTTCTCACTTTTCACAAAACAAAAAACCTTGTAAATGGAAAATATTTAATAAATCCGTCTGAAATGTAACAGAAAAAAATATTCTCTAATTTCTTTACCTTCAATTATAGCTGTTGAAAGAGTATTACTCTCATCTCTCTGTAGTATTTCCTGGTGCTATTAAATTATAATCAGTGGGATATATATTGCCATCACTCTAATACACAGCACTCCAGAGTACAAACTTGTTTTCATATAGGGTGACAAACTCTCCATTTTCTGTGTTCCATGATCTAGTACCTAAATGTATAAGGTGCTGACTAATTAGTTGTTGAGCTGCTGTTTCTACAATACAAATTGAATTACACCTATTTAAATTTAAACTTAATTCCATGAGTGAATCCCTTCATGACACCTATTTTTCAAGAGTGTGGAGGCCACATTTCAAGGACATGGAGTGGTTACTTCCTGCTACACCAGCAGGCAGTAAAAAGCTCAGCTCGTTCATCTGAACTAATTTTTAGCACGTCTTTTCTTTCAGGCTCCTTAAGTGGATGACATTCATTTTCAGTCTGTTTGAATGGTCAATAGAATTTATTAACATAAATATATACAGGCTTATATGCATATACACACACTGATACACATAAATATACATTCATATATACACTAACATATTTTGCATAATTTTTCCCCTAAAGATTCCAGCTGGTCTCAAATTAAGGCCCATTTGGCTGCGAAAGCCAAAGCTCTCCTGAAACTGAATGTGACAATGGGCAGGAAAGGCTACAAGGACTTCTACAGGTCTATTGACAGCAAATGGAAAAGTGTGGACCTGGTGCTGATTGGGAATGGGTACTTGATGACACAGGCTGAGTTGTTTGACAGGTTCCTCACCTTGACAAATTGACCTTAGCAAGACCTTGGCAAGAGCAGTCTTCATCAGTCCCTGTCCTGACACCTACTGGAACAAGGAAGATTAAAGTTTGATGGAGGAGGACCAAGCTAGGGAACATTTAAACTGAATGAACACAGGCAATCTGTATCAGGATGGGACACAGCCATGGGTGCAAAGAGAATTGGTTACCATTATTCAAAACCTCTCTCAAATACCTTTATAAGGTCATGGCGAGGTTTCTGAGGCCTGGAAGAAAGCAAATGTAACTTCTTTCTTCAAGAAATGCAGGGAGGACCCAGGCAACAGCCAACCCCACCTCAGCCTCTGGGCAGGTGATAAAGATATAATCTTGAAAGCCATTTCTAAACACATGAGGGACAAGAAGGTGACTGAGTGCAGTCAGCATGGATTTATGGAGGGGAAAGCATGCTTGACCAAACCAATAACTTTATAAAGTGAAAAGACTAGATGTCTGGATGAAGGAAGAACAGTGGATATATTTTATCTTGCCTTCAGTAAGGACATGACCTGAATGATGGGACAGAGCGCACCTTCAGCAAATTTGCAGATTATACAAGACAAAGAGGAATTGGCTGATACACCAAATGGTTGTCCTGCCACCCAGAAGGACTTCAACAGGCTGAAGAAATGGACTAACAGGAGCGTCGTAAAGTTCAGCAAAGGGAAACGTGTCCTGTATCTGGGGAGGAATAACCCATGCACGAGTACAGGCTAGGGATGACTGGTCAGAACCTTTGCAGACAAGGACCTGAGTGACAAGTATATGAACCACTGAGTATGAACCAACAGTGTGCCACTACAGCAAAAAAACCCAACAGCTTCCTCAGGCTGCATTATGAGTCTTGCTAGCAGGTCGAGCAAAAGTGATTGTCCTAGTTTAGCAGGGGGGACCAGTTATCACTGTGTGGGGGTGATTAAAGCTGTGTATTCTACACCCTCTATTCATTCCCCAAGAACAATGGACCATTTGCAGTACCTGCCCAGGAGGTTGTTAGCACCCTCACACCCGGCCTGAGGGGGTGTGGCTGCTAATGGGCCATCAACGGCTCAACCATACCCCATGACTCATAGAGTTAATCACCCATTGTGTGAGTCCCCGCCCTGGGGGAGGGACTGGGTGCTCCCTCAGGGTACATAAACGGGGCTCAGAAGGCCTTGAGCAGCTCATCAGACCCAGAGGAGCAGCAGGACATCTACAGGAGGAAACCACTACTCCCGATCAGACTGTGACCATCACTCCTGACCAGACCACAGCTATCATCTGCACCAACAGGTCAGAAAGCCCAGCTGGGTGGGCGCGACAGCGCCACCTGCTGTCTGTGGACATAATCACATTTCCCTTTTGGGGAAAGTAGCCAAGAAAACCTTTTAGACTGTTTTGCCTTGTCATTTGGGGGTAGAGGGGTTTGTTACAGACTGTTATTGTATATATACATATGTGTTGTGGTTAAGAACTGTTATCTTTTCCTTTATATATATTTTTCCTAATTAAAGTTCTGTTCTCTAAATTTAAAAGAGAGGGATTATTTATTGGCCAACATAGATATCTTAGTTCTCCTTTGAACTGAGACAGTGATCCTTTCCCTCTGCTCAGCCCTGGTGAGTCCACACCTGGAGTGCTGTGTCCAGTCATGACTATCTAGTACAAGAGGAACTTGGAAACACACCAGAATGAGTCCAGCGAAAGTCCACAAAGATGACTGGAGCATCCATCATACGAGAAGAGGCTGAGAGAGCCAGGAATATTTGACGGCAGAAGGAAGGTTCAGGGTGTACTTGATGGGAGTAAAGAAGACTGAGCCAGAAACTTTTCAATGGTGTCCAGTGATAGGACAAGGCAAAGGACACAAACTGCTATACTCTATTTAAACAAAAAAAAAGCCTTTTACTATAAGGATGATTAGTTGCCCAGAAGGTAGCACTTGCTCAGAAAGGTTGTAGAGACTCCAACTCTGGCATTATTCAAAGCCCAGCTGGACTCCATACTTGGCAACTTGCTCTCATTGACCCTGTTTTGAAGCAGAAGGGTTGGACCAGACGGCCTTTAGAGACTCTATCCAACCTCAGCCATTCTGCAACTCTGTAATATATTGAAGCAATCAGTAATTTAATGCAGGGAATTGCTGCTGCCACCAGTGGTATAGTTTCCTTGCTTTCCATCTTTGCCAGCAAGAAAAAAAATCTTACATCTTGAAAAATAGAGTCCCCAGCACATGCATACACATGAATGTGTTTTTTTTTTCTTTGTGTCAACCTGAGTAACTATCTGAATAAAAAACAACAATAACTCTTGTACACAAATTTTTAAAAGGTAGTGGTTTTCATGGCCTAGGACTATCAGGACTTTAAGATGTGGTTAAATAAATCAAGGTAATTCGTAACAGAAATCATTCAAAATTAAATTTGGAAAGGACTTCTAACTATTTTCTGTATCTCTGAATCATTGCAATTTTTTCAAAGCTCACACAATAATAATTATTTTATTACTCAAGGCTATTTTTTCCCCTTGTTAACCCAATATCACCTGATCTAAGGTAGCAATCCTAACTGGCATTTTTAAACCTAATTGTATTATTTTAATGGGCTTGGATACATAGATGCTTCAGTAATTTAGCGTAATTCTCTCAGCTTGCTTAGGAAAAAAGAAAAGGAAACAAAGCTTACTTTCCAATTTCATTATGCTGCCTCCAGAAGAAACAATAAAGAATGATAAAATTTATGTACAGTCTTGCTACAACTGAATATGTTAATTACTTTTTACCAAAACAACTTGATGTTACTAGGAAACAGAGCAACAAAGGCCACAGGTGGTAATGAAAGAAAAATGCCTTATCAGAATTGACTAATACTGCTTGAGTTGCCAAAGTAACCAGACTGTCTCCTAAAAATGTATACTTTGACATTCACTTATCAATGCTACTGAAATGCAACTCTTATCATGACCACATAGCAAATTTCATTTCCCTATAAGTGATGAATATGCAGATTCTTCCATTATTTGAACCTCTCATTTATTTCTTTTCCATGCGCAGGAGAAAATAAATGCTACTTCTGGGTAGGTTTCACTCCCTGAAAGGAATAGGCAGTTGCTTCACTGATATATCTCTCTTTCAGTTTTGCTTCTAGGTCTTGGGTGATTATACAGTAGTTTTAAGGGTTAAGTTTTGGATTAAGGGGTAAGAGTTGTTCTTTCCTTTACCAACTTCTTTTTTACTATATTTTCATACTCATTGCCTCTTTTAGCTACATACTGGTACCTGCACATGACAAAATATATTGAATGTGCTGTTTCATAGAGAATCAAACACTTTTGTTTCAAATTTGCTTTATATCCCTATTGACATAAAATCTCAGAAAACTGTTTGGTTCTGAGTCCCAAGAGTCTTTGTTATACCTTTAGTTGCCATTTTCATCTCTGCAGTAAAGACAAATGTGCGTACTTCTTAGCTTTCTCCTACACTATTATAGAAAATTATGCGTGTTCTGTGTGTTATCACTACACCTACATGGTTGCACACAGGACTGTAAAAAGGGAAAATGTCTCCTTGTTGGTCCTTTGAAGCAAAAGTAGGCTACAAGAAATGCCCTGGATGTCGGAGAACACTGTCTCAAAGGCTTCCAGAACAACCATGATGAACAGTTTATCAATACCACAAACGGACAATTACCTCAGAACTCACAAATTCATGTTTTATCCCTTTGAATTTGTATGCTGTATTGTGATTGGTTGCGGTTACCTGGTTACCGTTTTCCCATTGGCTGTATATTCCCTATTTCCCATTGGCTGGCTGGTGATGCAATCCCAGCATCATCATGTGAGGCTGGCCACGCCCCATCTGTATTCCCCTCCTTCCCTGTAAGCCCTTCCCCTCTTGCCATGATCTGCCCCCAAACTCCTCCCACTTTCCAAGCTCCTCCCTGACCCTATATAAGTCCCATGCTCCCATGAATAAACAGTTCTAGCCCTCATCCCAACATCGGCTAGGACCGTCTCCTTTCTCTCCCTCTCTCCGGCACGCGGCACTGGCAATAGTGCAGCGCTGTTGATATTTTATTTACTGATTGATTCATTTTCTATGTGCAGCTGGTCAGTATATCCCCAACCCCGAAGTGTAGCATTTGTGCAGGAACTCATGGAGTAGGAGAGAAATCATAGTACTGTGTGGCAAATATGCAGGTGTAGTGGTAAAGAAACACAAGGAAAGAATCAAAACAGGAAAAAGGCAAGAGTCTGATGTTCAGGGCGTGAGATTTGACAGATCTGAGTTGCACAAAGCCAAGTATTTTGACTTGCTAAAGTTCAGTTCTTGGCATGTATGTAAATGATTACCAATTGAAAGACAGTACAAAATCTAATCCTACTTCCTTTGTTGGTATAAAACAAAATCTTCAGAAATTGGCCATGAAAAATGTCTGTATAATTTTCACCAACATACAATGTCATCTTGGGAATAAGTGACTTCCAATGTTTCAGAGCAGAAAATCAAAATGCTTCTCAGCTGTTGAATACCGAAGGCTGTTCTCAGTACAATCTCATTGGAAATTCAACCAATGAGTTATGAAGTTCATCAAGAAAAACGTTTGAAATTCCAGGTAAGGCTTTTTTGTTAAATAAATATTTTTCTCTGTTGCAGTACTGATTGTCTGAAGTGATAAGTTTTATCTCCTCTAATTTCAGTCATCTAAAAGTTAAATGTCTACATTTGAGTGTTTGGATATGTACGACAATGAAAAAAATGAGATTAAAACAGAAGGAAATTTGCCTGACCCCACAGATACCTATGTCAGGATGAGAAGAATTACTCTCTGGAAATACCTCTTCCTTGACTAAAAAGGGAAGCTGGGAGTTCAAGCTTGGACACTAAAGTTACAGTTGCTGAAATTGTGGTGCAAAGTTATCCATGGTGACTGCAAGATACAAGACCATTCAAAGAACTGACACTTGATGTAAATATAAAAGCACCAAGCTGAAACAGTCTATCGTGCATGACTATCGCAGAAAATAAACATTAATCTTCAGAGAAATTGTATGCCATATTGAAAAAATTAGAGAACAATTTCAATTTTAAATGGCTAATACAGTTTGTGTACCTGTTCTACAAAAACCTTGTGTTAGTATATTTCAAATCTTAAAAGCAGTATCAAAATGTTAAAAAGATATATATTTTTCACTAAGAAATCTGCTAGTTTTTGAAGGCCTTAGTCTGAGTATTATCTGCAAGGTTCATTGCTTTATTACCCCTGATACAATCTGATTGAATGCAGTGTCAATTGACCTATTTAGGGAAAATGCTACTCATCAGTATCTCAGCGTGGCCAAATCTAGCTTTCCTTGGTCACTTCCTCGTTTTTTCGTTGAATTCAAAATGGTTAGTCTAAGGCTGAAATTGAACTTGCAAGTCAGCCTCTGTCTTCTTCATGAAAAATTGTGAGCAGACTGAAAGTTGCAACAGAAAACTGGATGTTAGGATTTTAGATCCCCAGGTGCTGACCTACTAGCACTAGTAAATATTCAATCAAGTATTAGTAAACATTTCGGGCTTTGAATTCATCACCATCCCATGTACCAATAGTTTTGGAATTAAACAAATGAAAACAGACTGAATAATGCCAATTTATTCTTCTGGAGTTCTTTCTTCACCTCCAAATGCTATATGTTATAAAAGCAAAGACATTTACTTCTTTTTCTTATAGTTCAAGTCCAATTAGAACTTTTTCAGCAAAGGTTAGTACAGTCTTATAAGCTTTAGTATTCTTCTTGAATAGTTCATGCTAATCTTTTCCAGTCAAGCTACTGGTTAAGCATGCACCAGAATCCAGAATGGTTTTGATTCCCATAAAGTCTCAAATGTTGTCAAATCTGAAAATCCCAAGTGTAACTCACAATAGGCTCCAAAGGGGACCATTTAAATCAGCAAAACTGATGAAAACCTATTCTACCTGACACTGAGGGAACTTTCTTACCCAAAAATAACTTCCAGGGATTCAATCCCTTTAGTGGGCAGCCAAAATTTTCACTTACAGTGCTTGCAAATAATGGATCCCTGGAAAGTGTATATTTATTATGAATTCTAGACTTTAAAATCAATGGGTTATAAAATTACTACATCAACACTTCTGACTCGGAACAAAAACACACGCAAAATATAAATAAAACCTGTATGCATGGTCTGGAGATAATATGTCTACCTTATTTGAGCTATCACGCAATGCCCAATGTTAATACTTAGAGCATTAAGTTTGCATCTTAATTAAAGTACTTATTAAGAAAGAGTTTTATACAGAAGAGATGAAAGATAACAGGATTGGGATTACACAAGCAATAGATGCAGACTACTAGAGTTAGCATTATGAAAATTTCTTGCTAAATTCCTTATATTGTTATTGGTGTGTATAGCACTGTAAGTGAAGAATATTAATATTTTAAAGGGAATAAGCAACAAAGCAGATTCTGGCTGACTAGTACTTATATTCCACTGCAAATCCTCCTGTTTAACCAGACTACATATGTGCTGTACATACTAACCTCACAACCTTTCCTTTTCTTCCTTACATTGTTGTGCTTATTAAATAATAATAGTTCCCTAAAGTACCCTCTGGAACAAGAGTGGTCACATTGTTAAACATGCAGTGAGATGCACTCACTGCACTCCTTTCCAAAGGATTAGCCTACAAAGCAAAGAGATTTGTCTAAAGCCAGCGGTAAGTCAAGGATCAAAACATGAATCCAGATCCTTTTAGTCTGATGCCCCTTCTTCTCGAGTAATTTAGCTCCATGTTATCAAATAGCCTATTTGAAAAATCTCCAGTTTTCCATAATATCGATCCTTTATTCCTTAATTTGAAAAAGTTACTGTACTTGTTCTTAAGCCATATCACTGCATGCCATCACCAAGACGAACCAAACCACACAAACAAAAGATAAACTTTCACATAGACTCTCACAGTAAAAAATGCATTATTCCCATCTGCTTTACATCTCTTGTTATTTTGTCTGGACATTTTCCAGGGCCTTGGGAATTTGCTTGAAAGAAATACTTGCATAGATAAAAAGTGTGTTACTGTGTCCATTTGAATAGTCACACCCTAAAAGCCCATACAGCTACACTACTTAGTTCTTACTAACATGTACTTTTAACATGAAACAATCACAGTAAAGTTTAAATATCACTGATTTATAAGGTCAAAGGTTTGGACACTCAAATCAATCCCAAGTCCATCCTGAAGTGAGACTGGTTTACTGTCTTCTGCATGATGAAGATGGTATTTGGGACAAGAGGTCCCAAGAAGTGCTCCTCTGTCAATGGATTTTCTCTCAGAACTGAATACAGAGCTCTCGTCCATCTCCCATTTCTCAATGTATCTGCCATCCTTGAAAGATTTTTGTCCAGTCGGCTCATGAATTCTTATTTCAATGCTTCAATGGCCTTACTGTTATGAAGTTTATGATGTTGAATGCCTATTTCCTTTTTCTTTTATAAATTTGGAGAACCTATTTGAATTTATTTTATTAAATACTTTTTTTTATTATATATTTCAAGGCTTTCTATTAACTGAGAAACTTCAGTTTCTTTCACCTTTTCTCAGAGGTTGCATTGTCCTCTATTTCTTATTACTGTGGCTGGACTATCTGCAATTGCTCCTTCTCAGCTGTGTCCAAATCTGTATCACAGCACAAGGTTGTCGTGGGTTTCTCTGATTAGGTTTGTTTTTTTTTTTGTTTTGTTTGTTTGTTTGTTCGTTTGTTTGTTTTATAGAGGAGGAAGATTGGCTTCTGTTGGAAGCCTCCAGCAGTTTCCCTCCATCCTCTGGAGTAGAACCAATAAGGGCCAGCTCCAAGGAAAACTTCCTGCTTTTGAACCATTAAGTTACGCCCCTGTGTGAAAACATATTTAAGAAGTTGTTGCACAGTTGGAAATTGACAGCCATAGGTTAAAAACATCACAACACAGACATCAAGGTCAGTGCAGGAGGGAGAAACAGGGGCAGGGGCTCCATGGATCAGGGAGAGGACTTAAAGCTATTATTCCCTGACTACCATGGTGATGACCATGGTGATTATGAGTTGTCCCCTCGAAGCCCATGGGATCCATTGGGGTGCAAAGACCCCCCTGCCAGAGCCGGGGGAGGCATGAAACAAGCCCACGCTTAGCAGGAGGCCCCCAAGGTGGAGCAGAGTCCTGCAAAGATTTGCAGCCGAGACCCATGGAGGGAGAAGCCCACGCCTAAGCAGGTACAGCCAGCTTTTCATGAGAGACTGCACCCCATGGAATGACTCACGAGAGAGCAGAGGATCTCTCCCATGCGGGGGACCCCACAGAATGCAGGGGAAGAACTCAGAGTTATGATTCCCTCGTGACCGTGGTGATGACTGTGGTGAACCAAGCTGTCCCCTTTGCAGCCCACAGGAAAGACCCCAGAGACAGAATTGCTGCTTATGTTTTGGACTGACATCTGTGAATGGCTGACCCAACAACAACTGACTGTAAACCTTCCATTCCCCTGTCCCCCACACTGTCAGGGGAAGGAGGGGGGCATGGACAGACTGAGGGGTGGTGGTGGAAAGGTGTTTCTAACCTGTTTTTATTTCTTATTTTAGTTTTTAGTCTGTTAGTGACAAATTTAAGCATTATTCTAAGTTCTGCTTTGCCTGTGGTATTAATCAAAGCTCCTCTTTCGATTGTTATCTCTAGCTGTAAATTCCTGGCTGGTTTTTTTTTTCTTCCCTCTGAAAGGTGAAAAGGGGGTGGAAGAAAGGCCTTGAAGGAGTTTTGCTGGACACCAGGCATTTATCCAGGGTCATACCACCACAGTTTTTGGTGCTGTGAGGCAGATACGAGTTATGAGGATTTAATCTCGGGCAAAACCGACTGAAAAGATCATAGATAATTTTTCCTGTAGTTGTAGTGAAGTACAAGGGATGGATTTTGTGTGGATTGTTGACTTAAGTTTTGTGTTAGGGTGCTGTTATTAATTTTTGTTATATTCTGTTAGTATATTCTGGTTAGTTTTGTTTATGTGGATTTTAATATTCTTAAATATGTTTCTCATGCAGTTGCACCATTAGTATTAGGGTTACTTTTAACTTTTTTAAAAAAGATTCCCTCCATTTTCTTCCCAATGGTTTCTCCAACATTTCAGAATATTTTCCTTTGATGTTGGAGGTTCAGGTGTGTACAAGTCAGCATCACTGGAAAATTGAAAAAGCATTGTTCCTATTGTCTCATCCAAATCAATACTGTGAATATTAAATAACACCAGACATAGTACAGACGCTGCAGAACCTTTCCTGCATTCATCTAAACCAACACTGAAGCACTGATAACGGCTCTTTGAGAATGACTTTCCAATCAAGGTTATGTATAGCCCACTAACAGAGCTGATAACCAGTAAATAAACAAAAATAGGATAAAAGCCCGGAATGGACCTCATGTGACTTAGAGTGCATTGCAAATTTATAGTTGCACGCAGCTTGACAACACTGTTACATATGTGTTGAGAGGACATGAACAGAGAAATAATCTTTCTTATTCAGAACACTAGTCACTCTTACAGCATGAAAAATTATTTTCCAAGACGCTCTTATTAGCAACATCATGCATTATACAACAGCACTGCTTGTTCAAACTGTTTTTCTGATAAGAAACACTGCATTTTAAAAAGCAACCTCTATTTTAATATTTAATACCTCAGCATATCTAGATCTCCAAAAGTAGCAAGCTATTTAGGCAAGCAGTGCACTTCGTGTAATGTTAAAAGCATTTCTGGCATTTTATGTTATCTGCTTTTTAATGACTATATTTTCCTAACATTAAAAATGAATTAATATCTTTCCTTAAGTAGTCTGCTGAATGCTGAAAGAGTAAATCTGACAGGGTTACTCATACCTTGCTTATACTGTAGAGACCTACACATCATTTTGTTTTTCATACTTTTGAAAGGAAATGGGTTTGCTTCAAAACTCAGTATCTCCAAAGCTCATCACAGTTATGCCTAGGCACTGAGGAGAAAACCATACACTTATTACCTTCAAACTTCTTTTAACTAAACTGTCAAATGCTAAGTCACAACTGTTCTTACTGGCATTTAAATCCACTGATAAGTGAGCTGTATCAATTCTTCAAAATTGCATACGGCCTAAATAATTTGTAGCAAAGAAACCCTGTTGTGCAGTGAAGTCCCAGGAAGATGGTCAAAAATGCTAAAACAAAGATCAAAGATCATTTTATCCTAATCTTTAACATTGTGTGTGTTTTCTTCATACTAGAAAATGTGTAAATAAGTATGCATACTTAGGCAAGAAATTTTTTTCTGAGGTTCTTCTCTGTCTCTTATAAGGATTGCACAGGTTTTATTGATTATTAAACAGAAGCAAACACGGCCACTCATAGCATTACTAAAGTAAAACAGGAATTCTGGTATTATAATCAAATACTGTGTACTGCATTTCTGTGGTTTCCCATTTTTAGTGCATTTCCTTCTCCTCATATTCACTTCAGGTTATGTATTGCAATGTGAAAAGCAGCCCTTCATTCCAGCCTGCTAATGGCCTTTGATCAGACATTTTCTCTTTACACCCTACAGCAAGAGGTAAAACAGACATCTCAAAGGCCCAATTTTGCAATATTTCATTAGACAAAAGAGAGTGAAAATTTTTCCAACAATGTATAACAATTAGTAGGTTTTACGTTTAGGGCAGATCATACTGTGTTATCATAATTTTTGACTGATTTACTAAATTTCTTAGCGACCTACAATAAACTCTAGCTGATGTTAGAGAACCACATATCAGTATTTTTTTCATCAGCTTTGCAAATTTGTACTGCAAATTTTGGCAGTGTTTAATGGGAAAGAAATGCTTCACTGAGAGCACTATATTAAGCTATTCCCTAAACTAAGACAGACTAGATGCAGTGTCAACAAAAGCTATCCAAAATAATTTCAGAACCCAGCCTCAAAGACTTTAATCAATACCTAAGAATTCAAACACAGATCTTCCTCTTCTGAGACCACATAAATATATGTCTTCATATGAAAAAAAGAAGTCACAGAAAATCTTCCCCGACCTTGGTATGCAGCATGCTAATAGCTGTGTAGAAGGCCTAAGTCAAAAGACTGACTTTCCCAATATTCTGCAGCCTATATAATTTAGCTTTCTTCAACATGCCATAGATCCAGAGATTCTAACTGTCATTTTTCTCCCTTCTTAAAATGTATGCACAACAATAAAATTAATTACTATTTTTGTAGAGCTACAAAAAAAAGTTCCACTTTCCTTTGTATTTAGAGACTTACAGCTCACTGGGTAAACTCAAAATGCAAGGGACAAAAGGGTTTTATGGTGCATGAATTGCAAGATCAGTTATAGCACCTGTTCTTGGAGTGAATGTTATTTGTAGGCATATTGCAGGCTCTTGGAAAATGTTGTCCCCCATCATACTTAAAAGAGGCTTTATTTTAGTGGTTATATATTGATTTCCTTTTAGAAGCAATGGTTCCTTCACCCACATGATATGTTATTCTCATGCATGCTGACATTTCTAATGTAGTATATTAAATAAAGTACAGTAGCCTATTCATCCTACTCACTGGAAGTACTCTCTGGAAGCAATGGCAAGTATTTCACAGTATTTCACAAACTTCATCAAAATCATCTGCATCAATTTCTAGAAAAGCAACTATTACTTGCAGTTTTCCAGACTGACAAACAGTGCTTCATTATCATGACCTAGTAGTCTATAGAAACTTTCCCATAAGGGAAAGCAACTATTTTTCGTACTAAAAGCATCACTATAATTAGCCCCCTACTGAGCCGTCCTTAGCCCAGGGCTCAGTTAAGAAATTATATCTGGAAAACAGCATTTGATTAGGATAAACTTATAAATTCATTATGCAGGTCTCCTAGCTATCATTTAATGTGGATAATTCAAACTCCTTTTCATAAGTTATTTAATGAGACAATAAGTATCCATGGGACAGGGTATTAGAAGTTCTTACTAATATGTTTGTGCCAGTATACGTCATATATATGTCTTGGCTCTGTGTTCAAAAAACAGGTGTTTAAAGACAGACTAAGAATTAAAAGCCAACAGAGAGAATGAATTTCTGTATTAGTGTAGCAACAAGGTTAATTTAATTCATAGAGTTGTACCTCAGTGATTCATGTAAAAATCAAATGAAAATTATTAAGATTTGCTTTCAAGTATAACTTTCCCTTTGTTAAAAATAAAAAGGGAGACTTTCTGTCTGTGACAGACTTGCTACCAACTTCCTCAAGAAGATGTAAATTATCATTAATAAGGAGAAAATCTCAAGCAATTCAGAAAACTTAAATTCTGCATCTCAGAAACAGTGAGGCATATACTGTTGGAACAATTTCTGAGGCACCATACATGGGCCTGCATTGATTCATCTTTCACAAAAAATGATGGCTTCACTATCATCTTGGATAGCTCATCCTAGTTATTCAAGATGTAGGTGTGGAGAGAAAATGATTTATTTTCCTCATTATCAAGGCTTGTTCCCCTTCCACTCTGCAGCAAACACCTCTGTTACTATGTACTGCTTCCTAATTTCCATCCCAGAGTTCTGACTTGGAGGTGGGCACTAGGAAGACAGCCCTCTCCAGGGGCATAGCAGTGGTGGCCATCTTGCCAAACAGGTCAGGTATTTGGCACACCCTTGCCTCTCTGACAGCGGGGAATTCCCTGCCAACACAGCCAGGACACTCTTCAAGAACCTGTACTGCTTGGCTTCTCCTTGATGACCTTTCCCATCACATTTTTGCTCCTCTAGTTTGTCAGTCTGAACCCTTACATTAGCCCGAAGGAGGCATTGTCACAGTGCTGAGTGTTGTTCATGCCTGGAAGTTTGGTTTCAAGTTGCTGCACCGCAGTAGCCCCTGGGTGAGAGAGGAGAGCATCTCAGGCAGGTCCAGTGCAAGCAGATGGGAGGCCCTACATTGGTGGGTTGCTGCAAATTTATGCAAATTAAGACTGAAAAAATATAGTCTGAGGGTTAGGCAGGTCTTGCTGCCAGGAAAACATGGCTCCTGCCAGGAAGAATGAAGCTCTGTAGAAAGTTTGGGGCACTTGAAGAAAGAGTAAAACAGGTGAAACCACTAAAGAACTCTGAAGTATGGCAATTATAGACCATTTTCCTTCCTTCAGTGGCATGTATGGAAAAAATGGAGTTAGGAGTGGCACGTGGCAGCCATTGGGTGCATGGGCATGTTGCATGAAGCAACATCTGGAGGTAGAAAACTGAATAGACAGGTCTGCTGGCCCCCCTGCCAGAGAACAGCTCTGGACAGGCCTAATTTGTCAGCAGCTGTGTACTCAGAATCTTCCAGTAAATTAAATGAAGCAGTTTCTGTTCAAACATAACTTTTTCTTCTTTCTTGTATGGTAAAGGGATGTTGGAATGAGTGGCTTTATTTTTATATAATCCTTACTCAGATTTCATCTGACCTGGAAGCAAAGCAAAGAGCATGACAAGAAGTTATTTGGATACTCTCCCTCCTTCACAAAGGACCAGAAAAGTCCAGTGACAACAGCAAGAAAATCCAGGGAGTGTTAAATTCCCTGGCCAAGAGTCACACCAAGACTATCTTCCCCTTACCTCTCTTCACTATTCCCTGTGCTCTAAGAAACCCTGGTAGAAATAATTCTGCTTCTGTGCCTGTCACTTCTACTGGATCACCTTCCTCATGGTCTTCACATGGTCATGATGAAAGTCTGAAAGGCTTGCACATTGCCTTTCGTCTGCTCCCACCATGAGCACTAATATGGCAGCATGTTAGAAAGTGAGAAATTTTACATATGCAGATGATTCAGTTCCTGCTTAGGCGATATATTATTGTTATTCACAAAACAACCAAGGACACTGGATCCGAATAACTATAATTCTACCATACAAGCACCATAACTTTATACCGTGAAGTTACCTTTAAAAATATGATTGCAGTATTGTTTCTGTGTTATTTTCTTACTAGAACACAATAAATTCTTGTCAAGCCTGCTGAAGTTGGAGGACTTTATTCAGCTAAAGCTTAAATCAGTCTGACTTATGCAAAATTTGAGAGTGATGAGAAAGGTGCCCTTTGCCGTATCTCACTGGTATCTCATATACCTTGAGATCAATAGTCATTGTGTTGGTCTGTATTCTAAATTCCCACAGGTGCAGCAGGAAGTGGGAGCCAGAGCAGGAACACTACTGTTTCACATACCTTCAGCTTGGAAAATTAAGTTAGAGAAGATTTGTTCATTACCATTTTAAGACATACAATTGAGACTATTTTTGATTCCAAGTATTTCTTTGCTCAGGCAATTATCTTTCCTTTCCTATTAGCCTTTACTTTGCCTGATCAGGTGGCCTGTCATTTGCTACCTGCCTGTTGCTTTCTTGGCCTCACAAGTTTTGATGGGCTTTTATGCGTAGAAAGGTCTCATCATGCCTTCAAAATGTGAAATCCACATCTGTTAACCATTGGGGGAAGGAGGTCCAGGCAAAATGGATAGCTGTAATTGCATGGAGAAGCTTTATGTCTTCAAATAACAATTGGATGACCCTGTCATGTGTAGTGTGCACAGTCTGCACTGGAAATTTTAATTAACTGGGAACAATCTGCCATTAATGTGTATGACGAGATGGTGTCAAATTAAAAAAACGGATTGCAAGTGAAAAATAACGTTCACTTTTACCATGAATATTTCTTTTATTTAACCTGGGAAACCTGCTTACTGTCTTTCTTTAAAAAAAATAAAATAAAATAAAAAAAGAATCATTAAAAACTCTGAGGCTCAGTCTGCTTTATGTATGCTTTACAATTTCTGAAGGATTTTTCCAAGGATGATGAGGGACAAGATCCTTGTTAAAGAACACATTGAATCTCATCCAGCAAAGATAACAATAAATCTTCAAACCATTTCTGACCATATGTCACAACTCCTGAAGGCAAATGAAGGCTTTTACAGCTTTTAAATAATCTTTGGCAGTGACAGCTGCTAAGACACTTACCCTCCTCCCCACTCTTTCCTTTCTTACAAGTGGGAGGGAAAAGTTTTGCTTTCATTCACCCTGCTTCCAGCGTCACACATCATGACCCGGGTTACTGTAAACTAAACATTAAAAACAACATGAAAAGCCTATTAATGTGTGCAAATTGAGAAACCTGTTATCTACAGAGCTTATGCAGTTTTCAAAATAAAGATACTGCCTTGCGTTCTTAAACTATAACACCGTTCAAGGGCAAACTGTATTTACTTTGGTGTTTCTACTGCTAAATCAGCTCGAGACACAGAGAAATAAATAATCCTGTTAACCTCTGTATAGAAAACTTGCAAAGGCTGAATTCCATAAATCACTATATTTACCATTCTTAATAGTATGATTTTTGCATCTGTTTTCTGCTGTTGAAAGGCACAGATTAGTACATCAGAGTGTAAAACAGGACCTGAATTTTAAGAAAACAGTAGTCCTTGTGACTTCAATAGAACATTTGTCTCCTTACAGAGAATCTTGTGAGTTATGCAGATCAGTCTAGCAAGCCTGGGTGAGGGCTGAAAGAGAATGCATTTACCCGTAAATATCTTTCTCATATCACAGGTTTCTAGATAGAAGCATGAATTATATTTTAAAATATTTGTTGTGGAAAACAGTACATATGAATGTCCCCAGCTGGACTGGTTGGCCTTCAGTTACTGGAAATGGGTAATTTCTAGAAGCTGAAGATTTCATCAGTAGTGAAAAGCTACATTTACTGGATTTTAGTTATCTTAAATCTACATAGGGAATCCAATTACAAAGTGCATCCTGTATTCAAACATGTAACTTAGATTTTTAGCTTTCTTGCAGAATTCTTTGTCTACAAATCAGTTAATTAACTTCATAAACACACATGCTTTTCCTCGATATATATAATAATATATGTGATAGACATGAATAAGGAATCTAATCATAATGTTCTAAGTATTGTTTATCACATTTATCTGTCTCAAAAACCAGTTTTTTAAAAAACAAACAAAAACCTCAAGCATTTGCTATATTTTAAAAATCTTTTTGACACCAGGCTTATTTTTGTTATAATATATTAAGTATCTGCAATTTCCTGCACTTAATGGATGCAGAAATCAGTATTTTCAAGGTCCCCTGTGTCTTTAGAAGCCAAAGTTCCACAGATATCAAATGGTGGAGTTTTGTATTCTCAGCCGTACACAGCCTGATATTTAAAATACTTTTTGACACCTATACACTTTCAAAAGTCTAGCCCCTGATTTTTGAAAGTTTTACTTTCTCGAGTCTGATGCCCAGTTGGAAAAAGAAGCAAAGAAGCCCTTGAAGACTGTGGTGGTGGTTCTCAGAGTCTACCCTTTAAATGGAAGATCTGGGTTCAACACTCTCTTCAGCCAGGAGAATGCACTTAAACCTTTTACTTCATATGAACATGCCCTCATCCCTTCCATGTTTTGTAGTGAAGATTTCTGTTCCTGCTGTAAAACATTGTCTGTGGTGACTAAATTAATAAGAATATGTAATTTTCTCAGGTCTATCTCAGTACAACTAAGTTAAATTAATGCTTTAGGCTTAAAACTATTATAAAATACCCCCACTTGCAAATTTATAAATGTATTTTATGCATCTACGCAGATATGTTCCTGTTAATGTGTCTGGCAAAACAGGTGTCTTCACTTACAGGCCATAGTGAAACACATGACATACCTCAAGTATTTGCTGACCAAGTAAGCAGAAACTAGTATGCGTATGCCTATGTACTTCCTATGGTGAACAAAAAACATGGCATGCATGCATGCTTTCAAATCCAGCCAAGTTTCTCTGAGCTGTATTTTATACCCCCATTAATTATATAGGAGAAATGGGAAGATCTGGAACTGAAGCAGTTTTTAAGGACAGAGGCAAATAAATAATTGAATACTGCATTGCTTCAGATAGCTTCTACATTCTTTTGCCCTAAGATATCTCTTTCAAGCTTCAGGGAATTAATAAATTAGACCACTGATCCATCTATTACACCTGCTTTGGGGGAACACAAAAAAAGGAAAAAAAAGCCCCACAGGGTGGAAACATAATGTAATTTATTCCCTTTAACTATTGCTTGACATGTTCCCAACTGAAAGAAATAGTAAAAATTCTTTTTAAAAACCCAGATTTAAAAGCGGATTTATTTATTTATTTTAGTGGATTACATGAAAATACTAAATTTTACCTCCAAACATTCTCAGAAAATACTTTATATCCACAGGCAAATCGTTTTAAATACGTATATATGTTTTAGGTAGCAGTCATTTTTTTAATCTAAGATATTTTATCAAAGATACTTTTGATGAGTTATGATAAACCATAAAAATTATAGGAAGTAACAATTTGAAAAATTATGAGGCTATATTCTTGAATTTATGAGAACCAACAGGTCAGTCTTAATTTAGTCAAAATTCATGAAAGGTGTTTTTTTCTGAGCTAAGCTCACACTTAAGATGACCTGAGAACATGCACATGCTTCTATCCAGTCCTTCAGAGGCTGAAGTCCTCTCTCACATGCTGCGAGATTAAAGTTAGATTTTTCTTCTCTTCTAAGGTGAGGCTGGTTAAGGAGTGGCAGATGAGACTCTCTTGTAATGTTGGCATTAATTTATTTCTGATGAACACCCTAATTTAGTAAAAGGGGGTTCCTAGAAGAGGAAAAAGAATCCTGAGACTGCCCCTCCACTTCTCTTTACAAGCTTCACAGCCAACAAGCTGTCTTCTTGAGTATTTTCTTCAAACTTACATGTTGAAAATTCATGCCAATGGCTTCAAAACCACTTTGTAATGCATATTCCTGTAAAAATGTTTAGGTTGCCTTTGTGCAACCCTATTTTTTTTCTCTCTAGTTAAGATAACACAATGTACCCAAGAAAACACTGTAAAGGACCTGCTATAATCTCTTCCCTCGTTCATTATAAAACCCACCAAGAAATCCTCTTAAATGCCACTATGCAATATGGAAGAAGATTTAAACATTATTATTAAGTTTTCAAACTGTCTAGCTCCAGAGTTAGCTGATTTCTTTCGGCTGTTGTCATTTAATTATAAATGCTGAAGCTTTTAGCAGCACAGAATCAGTTATGTTTGGTCATGAATGATTAAGTGTCCATGAAGTTTTTACCAGCACATTAATCATCACATATAGAAAGAAGCATGACACTGGTTAAAAATTCACCACTTTACTGCCCATGGGAAGTGTAAAGTCTTTGCAGACAGCCAGAGATTGCTTACCTTTATGACAGACCAAGTGCTGAGTAAGATGCGTTGGATTTGCATCCCCCTAAACAGTACTTTCAGTTGGTTAATGAGACTAATTCTCCTTTCACAGTATGAATGGCAGCAGCAGGAACAACAGCAGTGTCAAAATTAGATTAGGAGCTTTAATTATGCTTTATTTGATGCCTGCTGCTGGAACTTAAACCAGACATTGAAGAACAAACTATTTCAGGGCAATACAGGTATCTCCATACATCCTTGTATTTACCTGCCTAGCTCTGCCCAAATTGCCCACTTTTACTCTCATTATGGTCTAGCCAAAATGGTTTGATGAAGCCAAATAGCAGCACACAGAGACCCTGGGCAAAGTGTGGCCCCTCTGTGGTAAGTTTTGAAAATGCACTTAGTAAAGGGCTGTGTTTCTATTTTCAAGTATGAGCAACTGTAAGCACCTTTGGGACTCAGGACATTCATGTCAACTGTCTATTACTTTCACACCAGAAGAACCATCACAAATGTCTCAGCGGGAAAGTCCCTTTTCTGGTTTTTGAGATGCTAATTTTCAGATTGGGCCAGGTTATGCCTATGTGTCAAGCCTGATAATAACTTATTGCAAAGGTAGGTGGCCATAAAAGTGTCTCCAGCAGTCCAGGTTTTGTATTCAAACCTTTCTCCCTTCAATGAGTGAGAAAAATTTCAATGTACCTTAACATTTTCTTTAACTCAGGGTAGAAGAAAAAGCCCTTTAAAGCAAATGTAAAATAGTAAATAGTTGCAAATGTTTATAGTAATCTATACTTAAGCTAGATGTGTGAACATCCAATCTAACAGATTCCTCTGAAAATCCAGCTCTCAGAAACAGTCTCAGGAATTCTGCTTTCCTCCATTCTCATTGCACATCCTTAATTAGCATCTGTTCCTCCTGAAACATACTCTGGTTAATAGATTATTTCTCTATGTGCTTTCTTGGAGTTATCTACACATTAAGTTCTTCCCATTTCCCAAATTTATTTATCTCTTTTACATATTAGAGGGATGATGCAGATAGCCCTTCTATCCAAAAGAGGTTTGTCCTGCTGCTGTTGTAGATGTAAACACTGATGTAGCAGAACAGTGTTGCTTCATGCATTTGCCTGACCCACTACAATCCCTTTGATTTATGAATAATTCCTTTTCCAGCATAAAAATGTCAGAGCAGACATTTCAACAACTCCATTTACATTTATAAAATCATATGCGTTTTTTATGCTAACTTGGCAATTATCCAATAGACTTGATCCTAAAATGAAAATGAGGCAAATGTATTTATCTAACTACATGACCTCATACATAAATATTGAACCCTTGCATTAACCCTGATGAGATGACAGCTGTTTTGGAGTGCTCTCCCCTAAACCTGTCTTTGGTAAGCACCGTAATAACTTGTAAACTGGAAAATCTAGTAGTGCCACCACCTAGTTAGGCAAGATGCACTCAAATAACCCTAATAGAGCAGTAAGAATTTGAAAACTGCAAAAATCCAGACTAGCATTTTGCAAATGGAAAGCAAATCTCAGCATTCCAAAAACTCTGAAAAAGAACAATGTGTATATAAGAAGTCATGTAGATTTTAAGTCCATTTCTTTGCACCTCTTGCTTGTAATTTGGATATAGAAATTATATGTCAAAGATATTTCATTTTCACGTGGGAAGTCTAAATGGAGGAGTACAAAAATGATCATGGCTATGACCTGCACCAGCAATTGTTTTGATAACCTTGCTACTAGATCATCGTGTTTGAGTTTCTTTGTAAAACAGCAGATGAAATCCGCATGGTAGAGCTCCAGAAAAATATTAAGAGAAAACATGGAAACTTGAGTAAGTAACAATAATAACCTTAGATATCTTTACACAAAGTGACTGAAGGCTCTTAAGAAATCATTGATATACTGTATTAAAAGATTCTTGATACTACTCCTGATGATTTATCTTCAATGACTGTATTTGAATGATCGTTATTATTTAGCTTATTTGCGTAAAGACATTGATTTGTGCAAGAAAATATGCTAAAGCATGACTATTAAGCAATTTCTGTGCAAATAACTTTCATGTTCTACCAAAGTAAACATCTAAAGTAATATAATCTAAGGAAGTTTACAATAGCACAAAATAAATATGGTATTTGTAATGATGATGCAAATTAAGGCTATCCAGCAGGAACTGGTTACTTTAGCATAAAAATAAAACACAACTTCATTTTCTTTCAGCCTCTCTCTGCAGGACCAGTTATAACTCCTTTAAAGTGAACTTTCAGGATAATAAAGCAATGGCATGATGAATATTCTAAAAGGTCAATAGTAATTAACTACATTAATGTATTTTTTATAGAAACAGCTGTTTGAGGACACATTGATTTTTTTGTCACATATGTACCAGCAAAAATTCCTTCACCAAGATTTCTGTGAGAAACAACTTGAAGAAAAGCAGATTACAGGGCTTTATGAACACTACACCATGTTTGGTGTGCACGTGTCTATTGTATGTGTGTGCCTATGTATATATACACATACACATAAATATGTTAATAAAAGTTTGCTCAAATCATTAGTTTAACTGTCAACATTTGCAAAGAAAACAAATCATATCCCTAGACATACTACATCAGTATTGAATGAAATCAAATGGCTGCCCAGATGCTATGAAGTCAGCTTCTGCTCTGTCTGAAGTCTAACTTGCAAACTTCCTCAACACTTTGTATGGTTCAGCTACAAAGAAGCTGTTACTACAAATGACCCATCACCTTGTCAATTTCTCTCTTAAAAAAGATGGGGCTTTCCACCTCTAAATAGTCTAGCTGTCTGTGAATGACAAAGAAATTTAGTTCCTGGGCATGTATAAGTGCACTGTGAGTTATCTTTTACATTAGCAATCAGCGCACCACAACAAGGGACTCTGTAGAACAAAGCACTTTCCATTGAGTTTTTGGAAGCTTTCATTACACTCATTCTAGTTCATTTTTGTGGTGCACGCGGGATTTGCAGAAAAAACATCTGATTAAGTTTCATCCGAAAATCCTTCACTTTCTACACTCCAGCACTGTTTCCATGCTAGCAATGAAACATTTAAACACGGAATGGTCAAAAAACCTCCTTCAAAATAATATGCTTCACCCTAGATAAAATGTTAATATAGATGCACCTTCTGTCAAGACATTACATGCAGTCGTTCTTCAATGTGACCTGTTTCAAGGCCCTTAGCAGATGAAAGGAGTTATGAATATTTTTATGGATATGAGTCTTACACATGCAAAGGGTGCATATCCATACATGCACCCTTTGCAACTCAGTTCTAAATTTATAACTAGTTGAAGAGGAATTAAGAAATAGTCTGAAAGACCTTCAAAGATGCTAAATCCAGACCCCACCTTTTTTTATGAATTAACAATTTTTGCTTTTCTTCCTCCCAGCCACAAAAGATTATCAGACCAATTTCACCCTGTCATTCATTTGGCCTAGAAGTGACAAGAAAGTATTTAACAGCACCCAGAGTCTATACATTAAAACTAAATAAAAATATTGTTTAATTATTCAAATAGCAACTGTTCGTAATTTGCCTCATTCCTCTTATGTTAAGCTTTATACAGTGACTTTAACTATTATTTGTACATACAACCTTGAAAAAAATCTAATAGTTTGAAAGCTGTGAGAGCAAAAAAGTGCCACAAAAATAATGAATAGTTTTGAGCATCTCTCATGTAAAGAAAGGCTGAGAGAGATGGGACTGATCAGTCTGGATAAGAGAAAGCTAAGGAGGATCTCACCAAAGTATTCAAATACCTGAAGGAGGGTGTAAAGAGGACAGTCCCAGTCAGCTGTGCCCAGGGATGGGACCAGACTCAATGGGCACAACCTGAAACACAGGAGGTTCTCTTGGAACATCAGGAATTATTTTGTCTCTATGAGGGTGACCAAGCCCTGGAACATGTTTCCCAGTGAGTTTGTGGAATCCCCATTCTCAGAGATACTCAAAATTCAACATGAGCAACATGCTGTAGGTGACCCTGGTTTGAGAAGTGGGGTTGGACTAGATGATCTCTGGAGGCACCTTAGAACCTCAAACATTCTGTGATTTCCTGAAGAACTCTGGCCTTTTCTCTTTTCCTTCATTCTTATTCTCATGCAAATGGGTGCAAATTTTCCTTCTTCAGCAGAATGAGGCATGTTCTGGCTAAGGAAATAATTTTGATTGATAATCCCTATTTGCAGCAATATAACTCAGGCCTCACAATCTCTGCTGTAGGGCAGCCACTGCTGTGTGTTTATCAGGCGTTTTATAGTGCTTAATATTTTCCTTAGACTCACTGGCACCCGCAGTCAGACAATTACACAATCACTGCAGCCTTCTTTGAAGAAAAGATTAATCTACTCAGTTGTATACAAATCTTGATACTGTGTATTTTAAATGTCTAAAAAGGAAAATTTCTCTTAATGGTCCAACTCTTTAAAAAATTGGACTATTTGACTGGTACTCTGACTTTGGAAATAGAAGCCAATTGTCCAGTTTCACCAACACAGGAACACTGAA
Source organism: Campylorhamphus procurvoides (assembly GCA_013396655.1). NCBI lineage: Eukaryota > Metazoa > Chordata > Aves > Passeriformes > Dendrocolaptidae > Campylorhamphus > Campylorhamphus procurvoides. The sequence continues at coordinate 608,657 of WBMV01004981.1, read as the reverse complement.
GCTGTTAACTCTTCTACTGAGACCTTAGAAAACTTCAAAGTACATTTCTCTGCATATAAGAAGCACCTAACTTCCATCTTCAAATAAATTTATTTTCAGTAGTAGGCTTTAGTCTTTTAGCATGAGTTCTCTCTCCTTAGCTGGAAAATCTTTTCCTTGCTTTGCTGCCCTAAGGACAATTACAGTTGCTACCACTCTAGAAATACAGTAGCTTAAGGGTTAGAATTAGCATAGCATGTTGTGCATCTGGAGGCCTCTGTTATTTCCTTAACATTTGCAAGTAACTAGCAAGTTTTAGGGGTGTTCTTGGAGAAGAGAAGCAGCATGCAAACAGACAATATTAATTCTTGCTATACTATGAGGATATATTATAATGAAGAATGGATTTTGCCTGTGCAACCGAATGCTTATTTTACAGGAGGAAGGGTCATCTAAAACCGAACACAAAATGGAAGGAATGAACTATTATTTCAATCAAAGTAATAAATAATTTTCCTAAAATATTGGTTTTTCTCCCCAGACATGATTTTTTTTTTATTTTTCAGTTCGCTTCTAGCAATAAACAAAACCAAAAAGTAACATTACTGTAGATTCTTCGGAGACTAAATGAGTTTTTGCCTAGATGATCACTGTGGTGAGTTTCATATTTTTCAGGCATCTAGTTGGCAAAATAACAGTCAACTTATTTAGCTCATATATAATATTTAGCACTGTGTTTTAGACTGACTAGTCAATAAAGCCTCCATTCCATAAAAACTGAAGGAACCATTAAAATGATATAAAGAGGACAGACATGACATAAAAAGGCCTAAAAATCTTTTTTTTTTTTTCTTTGAAGGGAGTATATGTCTTTGCATTCTTTAAACAGACAGAACATGAATCACTTTCCAGAAAGCTTCTCTTTATTGGATAAAAGTATAAATAATGCCAGTGCCAAATCTTAAGGCAAGAAGAAAGTAAGAATCACATTCTTCTTCAGAAATAGTACCTTCTTGCTAATGAAAGCTATTGAATGTAGCAGCTAAATGTCAAAGAACAGAAAAAGAAGAAGAAAAAGAAGATTTACCATTAAAAGACACACACAAAAAGGAAAATTTCATTATTCATTTGAGCAAAGGTTCTTTACAATTTTCTTAAATTCTGGCTTTTCTCGAAGAGAGTATTTCTATTTATTTATCACTATAGTGGTCAATATAGTTGAAAAAGGAACAAAATTCAACTGTTCATGGTCAGGAAAATAGCTGTTCCCTAGTTCTTTTCCATTCTTAGTACAGAATAAGAAAAACAAAGAAGACATAATTTATTCAAATGGCAATCCACAATATTGCTGAGTGATTCAGTTCAAGAGATGGGTTGGAAGCTACTGAATAAAAAATTTGCACTTGACTTCAGAGTAGGTAGTATCGCCATGTCTAGTTCATTTTTATGTGCTGATGGTGTCCTGAATAATTTTCCTCTTATATATACTGACCAGCCTCTCTTTTGACATCTCTTCATCTGTATGCAATTTTACGGGATTTCTCCATCTCCCACTCCCTCAACTAAAGTTATAAATCTAAGAACCTTTTGATATCTGTAACTGCCATGTAAGAACACTTGTATGTAAATGTGTAGATCTTCTTAGATCTTTCTACGCATCCTTCAGCTCAAGATACCAGTTTGCTCATTTACTTCTTTGGCTGAATGAAAAACAGCAAAAATCCTTAATTTCCATAGGAGGATCCAGATATTAGGAAGTGAAGCCTCTACCACTAAAAGGTCTCAACATTGTAACTGAGATCTGCAGAGTGAGAATATCACCTCTCCTTCTGAATATGAAGTTTAAGCCCTAAGGAAAAAGTACATTTGATGGTGCTCTGGTTGCTTCAACTTTCACAGACCACACACTAGCAGCCCCATAACCAAACCAATCTTTGTCCAAAGCAGGTCAGAACACTAGAAATGGAAACACTGACAAAGCTGATGGGGACGTCCATAAAGAACACTTCAAGACTGTGCCATTTTTTAATCTATCAAATTCAGAAGTGTTAAATACAACTACAATTCTAAAAATTAAACAAGAAAATACAGAAGTTTTGTGGTGTTCAATCTCATATACTTCTCACATTAATCTGAACAAACAGTGTAATTCTGCTGTTCATCTTTTCAGGCATATTTCTACAGGAAACCAAGTTGAGTTTTTTTAATGAACCATAAAAGTGCAAAATCAATTCTAAAAAACCTTTGTGTTTTTTATAAATTAGTGATGTTTAAGGCTGAGTTGGTTCTTACTCATTTTTTTTCAAAAGACATTTTCTCTAAAACCCTTGCTGGTTTTTAGCGTCTCTCTGTTCTAGTCATCGTTTCTCACACATCACTTTTTGTAGGAATATTATTAGAAAATTAGTAATATGCTTTGGTTTGAGTTCTAACCATTAAAATTCCTCCAAGACAAGAAAGACATAGACCTGTTGCAACAAGTCCAAAGGAGGGCCACAAAGATAATCAGAGGGCTGAAGCACCTCTCCTATGAAGACAGAAAGAGTTGGAGCTGTTCAGCCAGGGGAAGAGAAGGCTCCAGGGAGACCTTTTAATGGCCTTCCAGTACCTAAAGGGGGCCTACAGGAAAGCTGAAGAGAGACTTTTTACAAGGGCATGGAGTGATAGGACAGTGGGGAATGGCTTCAAGGTGAAAGAGGGTGAGTTTAGATTTGATATTAGAGAGAAACTCTTTACTGTGAGGCTGGTGAGGCACTGAAAGAGGTTTCCCACAGAAGTTGTGGGTGCCTCATACCAGGCACTGTTCAGTCACAGTTTGGGTGGTGTTTTGAGCAACCTTGTCTAGTAGAAGGTGTCCCTGCCCACAGCAGGGGGGTTGGAACTAGATGGTCTTCAAGGTCCCTTCCAAGCCATTCTGTGATTCTATGGAAAAGAATTTTCCATGGGGTTTAGGTGCTGAATGCAACAGCCGCACTAATCATGATCTTTGGCCTGAATGTAAACCCTGAGATCTTGAAAATATGCTGAATATATTCAGATAAAAGGCTAAAAATAAACACACACACACACACACACGCACACAAAATCCTCTAAGATAAAAAGAACTCCAACCTAGGGCAATAAAGGTGAGGAAATATAAAGTTTAGGTGATTTTTCTCTTTGGTGTATTCTACAGGGTTTGAGTTTTGCTACTAACAATAAATAACCTTTTTTAAATATCTAGTAGTGCACTGTGAATTGCTTTAAAACCTGTACTTTTGTCCTGAAAGGAAGACATCAGCAACTTGATGTAAATCCTAAAATACACTGCAGTCACAGACAATTTTGTGTTGGCCAGGAATCCTGAATCTTTAGCAATTGCATTTATTTTGTAAAAGTAAAGGTACAATATCATTTAAGTGGCAATTTTGAGAAATGAAAAAAAAATGTAATGTATTAATAGCTAGAATTTAGTTTTTAACAGATAGAGTTTATAGTTTTATAATTTTGACTAAAGACACAGCAAATCTGTAAATTTAGAAGTTTGTGTTGGAACATCCAGCAAGTGGAAAAACAGAAAACACCTTACCATCCTTAAGCATGCTACAGGCATTTTACCACTTGTTATCCCACCTTGAATTTTTATAAAGAAAAACTGTATTTCTGAGGTATAGTGGATGAGATTTGCTGCTTATTATTACTGGGTCATATTTATGTGCCCTCCAGACACAGCATGTTTACCTATTTCCTGTATTTGCAAGTCCTCACAACTGAAATCAAGAATGAGGCTGCATTTGTCCAGTTGCAACATACTCCTCTGGCAAAACGAGGATGTCCTGAGAGACAGTAATCATTTATGACACTATTTACATCTTTCATTTCTAGGAGCTATCTAATCATGCCTTCCAAATAGAGCCTCATGAGTGACAGGTTTGAGAACTTCCCCAGGTGAGTAGCCAAATAACCTCAGTAAGATGCTAAGAAAGAACATTAAAAATGCCTTTCCCAGTTAAAACATGAAATCCAAATATCTACTCAGTTCATCTGGAACATTCAGGATAGTGTGAAAAGTCTGACATATATCATGAAGGATATTGTTACTGCTGAGATCCAGGAGACTGCCAAGTCTGTGTATCCAACAGCTCCCTTTTGTCCTTACACTTTCCTTTGGCAACAAAGCATCATTATGACTATATGTGATCTATTCTTGCTGCTCTTCCAGGATGGGTAAATGATGGTTGTTTACAGGCATTCGTAGTGTTTTCTGAAGCTTCAAGAAATAAAGCAGAAAAATAGCATGTGGTGAACCTTTCAGATCTTGTGAGTTACATTTGACAACACTTCAGGCATCTTAGAATTGTCCTTCAATGAAAAAATATCGGGAAAAAGTAAAAACAAATTTATGGACACTCACATTTTTTTTGTATACCACAGTACATGCAACTTTCATATCTTTCAACCTTGTTCTGTCATTCTGAATATTTTTATTTCACTATTAATATTATGCAGAATCATTCTGTGACTTTTTTTCCAGACATGATATTCATGTAATGGTAATATTTTACTGTAAGTGTATTTAGTTTAAAATCAGTCTCTATATAATAAAAAGTGCTGATACTTCATTGTTATGTAAAGACTTTGTATATATGAATGGACTGAAGGTTCAGAAGAATTACTGAAGCTGTTTTCTTTTTTTTTTACTCATTGAAATAAGAAGAAATAAAAACTTTTTTTCGATAGTAAGTCTTTTTTTCTTTAACCACGTCCATGAGTACAATAATATGAATGAATATACCAATACATATGATGATGGGTATCACAAATTGGTGTATACTCTGTAATTTTGGAGTTCTTAAAGAACTGTGCTGTTTAATCTTCTTCTTGATTGATAGCTTCTCTTTAACTAAGGTGCATTCTAAAATGACCTCAAATGGACCATGAATTCCTGACTTTCTGTAATATCTGTAAACAGTTACATTAATTAGTATCCAGTTCTGTATCTTATATATAACTCTTTGCATTTCCTATTAAGTTTTCTGTATATAGGTTCACAAATTGTTTAAATTTGAAGATATTTAGCATATGCTTTTCTCTCTCATAAACTGGAAAAAGTGGGCAGGGCATTTGGAGATTAAAGATATGAATAGTTTGGATTGAGAGAAAAATCTAAAATGTTTATTTTTATATGCAGCTCGTTCTAGCTGCTCTTCCTGGGCCATGATTTAAGTTACTGTTGTGAAATTGTGAAGACAAACCAACTACATACTGGTAGAAAGGGTATGAATAAATATTGGTGTCCATGAAGCACTCAGAGGTTTCAGTTATCCCACATTTGATTGACAGGGAAGACATGCATATCTGGTTGACTGGTGCACAGCATTTTTGTAGAATTTACAGGAGGCTGGCATTTGCATATGCAAAACCATAACGAATTAGTGGAGGAAACTGGTGTACAGAAGGATAATTGAGGAACAGCTCATAGTAACAAAACTTTTCTCATAACAGAGTCAATGTTTTCTGTCAAATTTTAACTCATAAGGGATATGAATTTGCACACAGTTCCAGATGGTTAAAAACATATTTGAAAGGAAGAGTATAAAAAATATATAACTGTACGGTTTGCAGTCCAAGATGTAGCTCACAATTGTATTCAAATCTAGCCATGATGACATAAGATTATGCACAGTGCATTATAAAGAGTCTACCTGCTTCTTAGTCAAGTTTTACAACTTGTGCTAAGTTCTTCATTGCTAAGGACAAAATTAAGATGACCCAATAGTTTTAGAATAGTTCATGACGTATTGTCTTCTTTAACATTAACCGAAATTCCTACTTCTAATAGAAAATTTAACATTCGAAGTACACAGGAATAGAAAATGTATTTTATTTATATCTAAAGAGAAAATAAATTTTTAATTTAAAGATGAGACACATGGAATTACCATTTAGCAAGGCAGATCTTTTCTAAATAAACTTTTTTTCTTATTACAGTCCAGACAAAGTAAGTTTGCCAAAAAAAAAAAAGTTCTTGCAGATCTGAGAATCTCTATTTACATAACTTTCAAGGAAATATAATGAAATAAATATCCACTGGCTGATTTGAAAGAAAAAGAAATAAATTTGCCTAATACTATGCAGAGTACAGAGCTGCTGTGGACCCATATGTTTTATTACACTTCTGTAGTGACTCTAATGCGTCAGTAGCCTAGAGGAGCGAGACTACATAAGTGTGCAGTAGACATCTCCTTACACAAATGAGATAAGAAAAAAACCCTAAAGCAGCAGTAAACATTAATACCTTTGATTAACGCTATGTCCTGAAGGCATTAGGGACAAACATGCACACGATGAAGTTCTAAAGCAGCTCTCTACACTTAATATTTCTTATAATATTTATGACATTTCTTATAAGGAAGAAAAATATTCTTAGCAAATTTAATAATTTACATTCACACAATAATTCCCACAATTTAAATTTTATTTCCTTACCCATTTTTTGGTACTCAGGAGAAACAGATCACTAGAAAAAGCCTGATTTCCCTGAATTGACCGAAAAAAAAAAAAAGAGGCAGAAACTGGATATTCTGGATCAATTTTCAGTGTAATTTGGGGTTCTTTTATCTTTCCATTAATGTCTGGAGGAATCAAAATTCCTCCCAAATTATGATGTTGAGGCTGAACATCTCTGTCTTTCAGGTGCTGTGTTAGTAGAAAAATAGAAACAATATTACTGTTCATGTTTAAAACTAAAGCTCATCATGATGAAGTAATCTAAACCAGCTACAATCACTATAGGCCTAAAGCAGGCAACCTGAACAAACATCACTGTGTCCAGTACCAAGAAATCCCAGTCCTTTTCAAAGCACGTGTCTCTTCAATATTTCTGTAATTTACCTGCCTTACAACATTCTTAGCATGATGTAACTGCATTCCCTTTCCATATCTGCTTAACTTCTTAAACCATGCATATCACTGTGGGAAAAATCGTGTTTATAAAAACAATACAAACAGTACAAAAGATGACAAAACTAACTAGCTGTATCTCTGACCCAGGCAGAAAGCCTGACTGCAGATCTGCAGTAAAGACTAATGCAATGTGTGTCAAAATAATGCCATTTCAGGTGCAATTCAGGTCCATGTTACAAATTCTGGTGCTGGATTCCTCTGCCTAAATATAGTCATGTAGTCCCATTTGAGAGACCCTGGAGTACCTGAGCCAGCAATAGATATTACAGAGATGCAATGTGAGCACTAAGACCTTCTGGACTGGCTGCTGGAGGCCAGCTGTGGTGTCCCAGGAAATCAAAAAGGCATTAGACTGTCTGCGTAGTTGTGTGGCTGACCAACATAGTCACAGGAGTCATAGTCACTGGAGACATATTTGGATTACCCCAAAGTAGATAACTCTACATGGGGAGCTACAATCTGTCTCCAAATCCCATTTCTAATAGAGGAAAATAACATGCTTGGAAACAAGAATTCTTTGTGGATGCTATATTTTTTTTGCTTTGTTGCAAATGCACAATGCTGCTCAGTTATACTTGTTTTATCAAGACAGCATGCAAAAAAAAATATTTTGGTACAATTTACATTAGTAATCCTATATATCTGCTAAAGTTTAGAGATGTACATGACATGTATCGTGGTTATAACAACACCAAGGCCAATTATAACAACAGTGGATCTATGATGGTAGCTTGAAGTAGATATTGGTTTCAACTAACAGTAATAGTATGATTTCAAAAGACAATCGTGGAAAGACTGATACAGGGCTGCAAATTAATGTTCTTACATCTGAGATTCACATCTTCACTTACGTACCCGGAAAACACGCTTTTCATACTGATCTCTATTGATACCTATTACTATTGAAACATTTGAAAATTAAAAAGGATTTTTTCAAAGTAAATTTAATTGCAAATATTTCAGCAATTCTTTTCTTTAAAAAAGACAGCATTTTCAAAAGAGGCACATAACACAGATTTGTGATTCCTGTCTTGTCATGGAAAAAGTTCTTTGTTATTGCTTATTTTCAGATTAGAACTGGACATAGCTATCCACTAGAATTTGGGGATTGTATTTTGGCTCTCACAAAGACAAAGGCAAAAAAAGTCTGTGAGTTTCCACTGTGAGAAGACTGCACCATTTTACTTATGATACTACAAATAGTAGTTGAAGTACCATTCACTATTGTCACAAAAAGTTCAATGAACAAAATATTTGTTGCTATGTTACAGCATGTAAGGTAATTTCATTTGGTATATGAATCACTGAGGCATACAAAATATCGAAGGATGATATTTTCAAAGAACTTACTGCACTGGTAGTTCTGTAACAATATTACAAGGCAGGAGGGCTTCATAAAGTAATATGCTGAGGTGGCATTTTTGTGTCAAGGTATTTTAATGCAATTATGTTTGTGTAACTGCTGTGATGTCTTTACAACCAGGCTGTATAGGTTATAGGTTAGAACACTTCTTAATGCCTCTTGTTTTCATATTTATATTTTTCCTGATCAATTAATTGTAATGGCAAAACATATCGCCTTCCACTTAATAGGTCTTGCTTCTTAATTTAGGAAAGCATGTGTAATTTTATATATATATATATATATAGTGTACAAGAAATGTGTATATAATATACATTACATATATATTAATATATAATGTGTAAGAAATGTGTGTATATACATACTGTCAGAGTGGGGGAAATATGTATAAAGATTGAATTCTGATACCATCTTGCCTTTTTTTCTTTTTGATGAACATGTACTTTCAGATGGTGATCCACCAATCTGCTGTAGCATGAAAGGAAACCCAGGCCTTTCAAGACATATTCATTCTTTTCAAGGATTTGCTTGTTGTGTATCTAGTTATGCTATCACTTTCTGACTTATAAAAGGCATCTGATAATCAGTATTACATATTTAATAATCTCAAATATGTAGTACATTTCTTCATTATGTAGTTGAATCTCAGCTGCTGATACAGCTTCGCTCACAATTTTTCATGAATGTGGCCAAAACTTCTCAAAAGTCTTTGCTTTTTGTCAAGCTTTTTAATAAACTGCCAAATTTAGACAATGCTGACAATAGCTAGTCTATAGGGATAAATGCTATATTTTACTCATCCTCCAGAATAAAATAGAAGCCTGCTTACATAAGAGACGTAAGAGATACAAAGGTGTTGAACATCTGGACTTGGGGACTGACGATTAGGCTAGTGCAGAAAGTAAACAGTGACTCAGAACCTAGCTCTGCATCAGAATTACTGAAAGTTCCAAAACCTTGTATGAGGTCATCAGCTGAATCATTTGTCTTACCTAGGTCACTTTACCTGGGCAAAAGTGATAAAACATGTTATTACTTTTCAAAGATCTATGCTGCAGGGAAAAATACCACACTTCTCCAAAACCACTAAAAGATGTTATGGAAACTACAAAAGAAATTTAATGAATAGTTAAGCTCAGATAATATGAAGCTACAAATCATCTTGGGTCTTTTCAATCCTCTTGGTTATACTAACAGTAATTATTCTGTGATCTAATTGGATATTCACAGACATGGTTTTCATTTAATAAGTAAACAATACTGAGTTTACAGATCAGAAACACTTTTAACTGTTATCATTAACACATTTAGCCTTTCTCATTGAAAGTCAGTTACTTACAGAGCTACTTTTGTCACTACGTTACTCCTTCCACCTGGGAATTTTTTCCCCTTCTACTGGGCATTTTATGATTGGAAGAAGTTATAAAATAAAGCAAAACCATTTGCAGAATATGAGCTTTGAGACCTTTCTTCCAATAACTTTGTCTTAGAATTACCAAAACTTCTTAAATATAACATACAGTGAGCACAACAGAAAATTCTACAATGATTCTAATTTATTGTCTGTCTTTCAAGAAACATTTTTCAAGATGTTTGCCATTTTCAGCTTACAAGCATCAGTGGAGACTGTTTGATTAGCTTTTATCACAACCCCTTTTCCACTCCATTATGTGCTAGTGTGCTTTTTTCCAAAAACAATCACTATTATTCAAGTAGATAACCCCTAATTTAATTATCTTGCAATTTATGTATTAAACAGACTATGTAATTTTCTATAATTATAGCAAATTTGGTTTTAGTTGATGAGGTGTGTTCATATGGTTTTCTTATAATTTCATTTTCAGATTAATGGTTTTGTGTTATACAAACCTCTGATGCTTTGCTAATTAAAACCTTTTCAGGTAAAATATGCTTCGTTACACTTACAGCAAACACATTAATCCATCAGGATTACCTGAGAGTCCAATGTTTCTGGACAACCAACAATTTGGTCAGAATATTTTTAAAGTATTAATGTGGAACATTACAACTGAGGTTAACAATGATTAAAAGTACAATATGCCATAATCTAAGGAATTGATTATATGAGCTGAAACAATTTTGGGGGGTTACTCCTATAGCTTTTTTGACCAAACAAAAGACTGTTTGCAACTGGGCAGCTGATTTATACTGATCACTAATAAAAAGTATGCTGGTTGAGCTGGCTGAATTAGTAACAAGAAGGTTTATTTTAAGCATAGCTACTATTAATTCTCTGGGAAAAAAGAGAATGGAGTACTATTGCTCTGGTAAAGCATGACACTGCTTTCCAGCATGGAAAACATGGCAGTGGTCCATGTTTTTGTGTTTGAGCAATGTGCAGCCTAGAGAGACCCGAAAGAGTTGGGGGGGCTCAAAGCATTTCTAATCCACATGACTACCATCCTTCCATTTCTATTTTTTTTTACATGGGATTGGTGAAGAATCAAATACTCACCCAGTTAATAACAGGAATCAGCAAGCGAAATAATGGAAATCTGGGACCTGGTGCCATGTCTTGGAGACTACTCCATAGTAGTCTCTGAGGTTTCTGTGGGACCAGAGGTCTTTCCAGGGCTCTGTGGTCCCACCAGGACAGCAGAGACATCAGCACATGGAGACAGTCTGGTGTGCTGGCTGCCCCAGGATGTTTGTAAACCTACCCAGCAAGCATGAATTAAAGATTGGAACAGCAGAGAAGCAGTCTGCAACTTTCTTTCTGAAGCAGAGAAAGGGCTGGCAACTGAGTGAAGCTTATAAGAGAAGCAGAACTGAATGCAAGAACATCATCCAACACATCACATATTCAGGCATGTAATTTTTACAGTATCTCTGCCTTTTTCTCCTTTAAAATATATCTAACATTTACAGATATTTAGACATTCATAGGTTAACTTAATGCAACTTAATAGTTTGCGCTTGTCAGGCAATTTGTGTTTCCTTGTCTCTGGTAATCTGCTTTGGTTACTACTGACCTCTCTACTGGCATCAACTGGTACCATCTGCCATGAAAACACATCACAGCATCTAGCAACTGCTTGGAATAGGCAGGAAAGTCCACAGAGCAGTTGCACCCTCATTTATTCCAGAAAAAAAGCAGAAAGGAGCACAACATACAAGTAGCAGGCTACTTTTTTTCCTCCTGTTAAAATATATATTGCTCTCACAGTCTGAATAATAATTTATCAAATTCTTTGTACTTTTGGATTTGTTAATATGTTTTAAAAAAGAACAATGGAGATAAATATCTTTAATTTTCTACTTCATTTTGTCTCAGGCAACTTCCACCCTTCTTCTTTTTTCTACTAATTCTTGACATGCAGTAAACAGAACACAAAACTTGAGCAAGGGAACCATTTAAACAACTAGAAAGGCCACAGGAACTTAGAAAGCAGAAATTAAAAAAACTGCACAGGAGCACAGTCTTTGAACAGTGAAACTTCATTCAGATTCGCTGGCCTAACCCTCAGATTCACGAATACCTTACCAACTGCACTTCCAGATCGGAAACAAACTTTCCTTTGGAATGACGTACTAAAACCTCTGCCAGAAATATATACTTCCATTGGCTAATTTTTTGCTTGTATTCCACAACTGAAATGTATCCATCTGGTAATTATCCTCTGCATATTTTGGGAACCTTCTTTTTCCGTCTGTGTTTTCACAGCACCAATTAAAATTGGAGCATGATGCTCAGTTCATGCTATTAAACACTATGAAAGGAGAGATAAAAATTTATTTCCTTAAATAGTCTTAGAGAAGAAAGTCAAGTTTCCCAATAGGTTTCCAAGTAGGAAAAAAGGTTTCTTAGATTCCTGTGGGTAACAATTTCTAGAAAACAACATTTTTGAACAAACACTTGAACAAACACTCGCTGAACAAGGAAAGAAACCTCACTAGCTATCCTAAAAAACACTAAATGCATTTTCACCTAAAATATTCAAACTGCCAGGATTTAAGAGATGACAACTCCAAATCAAAGGTAGAAGGGAATAGGTGACTTAAAACTATTGGTACAGTGAGATCTTTTGCATCCCAACAGAGAACTTCCTCCTTCAGAGCCCTCATAAAGCAGAGTTTGAATGTCACAAGACACTAACAGAGGATTTAACAAGATATAAGAACAAATGGCCATTTCACATACACTAACTTCTATGCATTTTTTCAGCAGGCACTTTCCAAAGTCATCAGCATTGCAGTGACGGAAGGAAGATGCAGAAGAAGGGTCTGAATATGAGGGGTTTTATTGAACCTTACTAAAGCTGATAATTTATGGCACCAGCCCCTGGATATGATATGTCTACCTAGCCTTTCCTCCTCTGATGTCAGAGAAAAACCATCTGGATGGATTTTAAATTGTATTACTCAAAATAAATAAAAGAGAAACATGAAAACAACCTTAGATAAATTGCTTCAATGACCAGTTAAACTTGACAGCATAGCAAATAGTCTACAGCCAGATTTGGTTCTCTGCCCTACTGCCTGACAGCATCTTACATACTCTGTCTTCTACTTTTCAAATGTACATTTTTGATATTTACACAAAAAAAAATACTAAAAAATTAAAAATGCAGCTTCTCTTACATTGTCAGAGTTGCTTGCAAAGAGCCTTCCTGCCCTATACTCACAATTGCATTCTCAGAAACCAGTTTTTCTCCTTTTTTTTTTAGGTTTTCTTGTAAATAAATACATTTTAATTATATTAAAATTACATGATAATCTCTTGCTCTTTACAATCCATGTTTTCCTTTTAAATACAGAAATAAATAGCTACTTCAAAAGCATGGCAGTTTATTATTTTAGTAAGTCTTCAGTGTAATTTTACTAATCTATCGGAATATCTACATTAACTGAAGTGAGCTATAGCTACATCCTGCAAAGCAGCAGCTTATTTTGTGAGGCAGCAAATTAAAGTTAGTTCCAGTCTTTCTCAGTTCATGTTTTTCAGGGCAGGTACTCTCCCTGACAGCCTAGTCCGTGTTTACTCCTGTGTTCTGGAAACTACACATATGCCTTCACCCTACTGTCTCCTAGATCCATAGCTAATTGTATCTATTTATCTTGTCATCTGTTGCAATCCTCTTTTGGTTTCTAGTGAAGCAACTTTCCCAGAAATCTTCATTGCATGAAATATGGCATTAGAATTATAATCTGAAAGTTTCTTTTTCCTCCATTTTTTTACAGCTCCCGTAACTACCACATTTGATCAGGCTTTCCAAAAGCAAGATCGTATATATTCATTGTGAGCACGTGAAATACCAATTAGTATCACAGTTTTTTGAAAATGTTTGTACCATGACCATATAGATTACTTTACACTTACATCATGACTTCTTGAACTCTCAGGAGTGCTTTAGAGCACTTAAGTAAGAAGACAGCTATGATTATTTTATTGTCACTGCAGTGGCAACTATAAAAACATATCGAGTTGCCTAACTAATAAAGAAAAGTTTGAACAGAATTATTTCACCAATCTCCCTGAAGTGAGGAGCACGTGTCCTCTAACTGAAAAAAATACAAAATAATTATGTCCTCAATAAGACACTTAATTTTCATGTGTGATATACACTATTATTCCCATAATGTTATGAAAGATAATAATTATTTAGGGTATTTGAGAATTCATTCATTTAAGAATTCATTCAATGCCTTATTCTGTTTTCATCTTAAATTTCTTTTGGGATGGCTTAAAAAAACATCCTTCCAAAGGTCTATGATTTCAAGCTGGCCTTTCCTGTAAACTTATTTCACTTTTACATTTTAATCAATATTGATCATTATGTAAAACTACAAGTATTATTTAAATCTACAACTGCTACCACAATGAATGTAAATAAAATATAAGTTCCTTAGCAAATATTTTGAGTTAATGGATGTCCTTTATTTTTCGCATTGTAACCAAAATATTTGATTGAAAACAAATAGAGAGACGTCTTTCTTGAAATTCAATAGCAAGAATAAGATTGCTAGTTGTTCCATATTCTATAAAATTCCTGTCCCTTTAAATCTCCTCCCTCAAAAAGGTGGTCCTAAAAAACTCTATTTCCCAGAAAAGCAGATTTTCACTTTTGTAGCCCAAAGCTCTACTAGAGTCATTACTGACCAATTGTTGCTTTCCCAGCTTCTGTTCCTCATTTAAGTCTCCACAGAGACATCTTTTGATGAATTTAAACACCCCTCTGTTTCCAGTGAAAACTGAGAAATACAGTTTCAGAATTCTGTAGAGCCCTTTTAGTGTAGCCCACAGGTTTGCCCTTGCTCCTAAATAATAACTGTGCTATCTTCCACTTGATCATGCAGATAAGCAGATCCCTCTTAAAGCCAACAAAAAACAAACACAGGTAACACACGGCACTTCCACCTGGAGAATCAAAAGACACAGAAGAAACCTTTGGCTCTGTTGAGCACAGCAACATAAAACACTATTTAAACCTATAAGCTGTTTCCAGTCATGGCCAAAAGCAAAGTATATGACTAAGGTAAGCACACAGGGAGACATTGTAACACTCAGTCGATCCTTGTGTTTCTGCAGCATACAGGTTACCCCGTTCAGGGATGACACCTCTGCATTTAGGAACTCTTGACGGCATTTATTTTATTAATTTTTGGGATTGTCCCTCACACTCCTGCATAGTCCTGGTATTCCTACTGGCCCATGGCAAACAGTTTTACAGTTTACAAAGTAATCCAGAAAGAGCAATCTCTTTCTTGGTTTATGTTTTATTTGAATTTATTTTTTTAATCTTTAACTTCCACTGAGGTCTCTTTTGTCAGTGAAGTTAGTGGGATCTCCCTTTCCCCAGACCTGGAGGACAGATGATTGGGATGTAAATATAGCTCCCTTGCTCTGTACAGTACACTTCTCGTGCCCCATCTCAAGACAGACAGGGCAACACTGACCATCCTGCTAAGAAAACACCACATTGCTGAGTTGCAATTAGGCTTTCAGTTTATTTCAGGGACATTGAAAAACACCTATGTGACAGTCATTGCATCTAAGGACACAGGTCCCAGTGCACAGATCCTACTTCTGCAGCAGTGACACAGTACTCTGGTCACACTCAGTGAGCACACAAAGGCTCCCTGTATCACTTGGATGGAGAACAGAGATCTGATGCAGACAGCTACAGAAATGGCTAAAGGGCAAGTCAGAGAAAATAAAGACAGGGTGATAAAGGGTTTCCCTTTTATCTATCATGTTGAACTCCTGTGCCCTTCCTCATCATTTTACAGAACTATTTTTTGACAAGGAATCCCATTAATTTCCAGCTTTGACATGCAATCGCTAAAAAAAAAATGCATTTATTTTTTTGCTTCTGGTATTTTCATTCACATTACACCTTCTGAAATTGCATCATGAAAATGCAACTTTTTGCATTAAAAGATTAAATTCCTTTGCATTAATTATTTTTCAAAACAATGACCTCCTTGTAATTTTAAATACATTCAAATACAATCTGTAAATACACATGAAGAAGGTCTTGTGAGATTCAACAGTCAGGTAGCACATCCAAATACTTTTTGAAAAAGTCATGCTGCTTCCTCTGGCAAATGTACAGCTGATTATTAGTTTATCGCACCAGGTACATAACTTACATGATACAAACTATCCCCCAGTGTATTTACATGGCTTCTTCTTACAGTCATACTGAGATTCACTTCTCTCCACCCATCTGAAAACAGGAGCTATTTTCACGTCTTGTAAAAATTATCACGTAAAACACCATCTTTTTCAGTTTTCTTATCTTCTTATTTGTGCCAGGATCGCCAGTATAAAGCACAAAAGACTGTTGCTTTAGTATATGAAATTCTTTTCTTCAGTGATCATTTGTACTTTTTGGACAAACCCGTCCATAAACTGTATTCCCTTTGAAGAGTTTCTCTTCAATGGATATTCACATTCCCCTCTCATTCAGCATTTTCTTAGCATTCATGTTTAATAAACCACGGATATCAAGTGACTCCAAAGGAGACACTGTTCTTTCACCATGCAGGGTGTACCAGCCATGCTTTGGATTGTGGTGACATTGCAGATAGCACCTTTAGATATGTCTTTCTTGCTTCATGATGCCTATGCTTTGACCCACATCTCCTACTTCATTTAGAAATATTCTTCAAGTAGGAAAAAATACTATTTCAATATTATTTCATTTTATTAATTACTATGAAACACTTTGATAATTCTTGCTTTTAATACTCTGTCTTAAAAGTTATCAGCACTGACTGACACTAAACAAGAATACAATATATGAAACAGCTATGTAATAACAGAATTTTTCCCACTACTTTTTCAGTATACAAATATGCAGGTTCTTCTCCAACTCAGATAATACAACCTGATAATACAACATGATTGACCAGTCAGCCTTGTTTATTTTTCAGAGTGAACAACATCACATGCACCCTTGTTAATTTTTTAATCAGTCTGAAATTATTTATTTTTCTTTGAACTCTTGCGTCTTTCTGCTATAGATCAGTTTCATCTGTGCTATTAAAAAAAACCCAAAAAACAACAAAATCCAAACAAATAAACAAAAAAACCCCCACACTTTCAAGATGATATTATTTGTTCAATGTCTGAGGTTCACTTAAATAACATAACAAAATATCTTCTCATTATAAGTTGTGATATAAACATGCAAACTTTCAAACTCATTTAAAAAGACAGAGACTTTTTTTTAAATCTTCATAAAGCATATGTAAATTATATGACTGAGTTTAAGCCATTTTCTGGTCTTGAAATATCTGCCACCATGAAAGCATTGATTATCCTTTTGAGGTCAGTCAGTCAAGGGGGTAGGAATACAAAAAAGCAGTTCTACTTCCAAAGAATAAAAGGTTTAATTTTCAATACTGAGATCTCATGATCCAATTAAATCTAAGTTTATGAGTAACAAAAGAGACTCAGAAAGTGTATTAAAAGCATAATACCACAAGAAAAAAAATAAACTGAGAATGCTCTAACAGTTATGTAATAGCAGGACTGATGAAAACTGTTCTATTAGCCTGACTGTAAAAATCAATCATCAGCATCATGTACAAACTAAGCTGAATGAACTTCATTTAGTATTCACTTTAATGACAGTTCTACACCAGGTCTTCAGGCTATGAGCTCCCTAAGATATAACTACCTCTTTCATGAATAGTGCTTGCTTTATAAATAGCACAATAGGTAGATCTCAACTAATTGAGATCATGCTTAGGCATTTTTTCATTGTTTTCTTACTTCTCTGGCACATTAAGTAACATGAACTAGCTATCAGAACAATTGTGGATATATTTGTGTATGAAGGTTGTTTCACCATTCCACAGCTTTTATTCATTATAAACTATCACTGTGAAAAAAACCTCCTACATTTATTTTCTTGCTTGTTTCTTCATTAGTCATTCATCTTTTTTTACTTGGAGGAAATGTATTTCTGGCCATACTATTGATTTCAACTAGTGCTCACATGTGGAAGACCTACAGAATGTAACCTATACATTATTTCTGAGGAGGCTTTCAGTTGACTACCCAGAGAAGCTGTTAAAATTGGCAGATGGTAACAAAAGTAGTATTTGAGCATAGTGTTTTGGTGCTCCCACAAATAATTATGTGGTCAGGAATTCTACCTGAATCGCCTTCATCTGAATTAATAAACTTCTGCCATTTCAATGGGACTGCTCTACGCCCATCATATAGTTAACACTCCAGTGGATAGACTCCATATAAATACTAGGGCCAGGCACAGCTCTGTGATACATATGGAAAAAGAGCACAGAAGACCAATACCTTGTTTGCATGCAATAGGGACTAAAGAATATTTGCCCTTTTCTTCTTCATGACAGAAAGTGTTACCTCCTCCTCTGTGTCCACTGGCAAGGAAGACCAGTGCTACGGTGATGGCACAATTGCACAGCCAGACACTGCTAAGCTGAATTCTCTCTCATTGTCTACTGTCCCTGAAGCTCATGTAGAAATCAGCACGGTAGCTTCAAACAGAGATAAGGGGGAAAACTATGTGACTGAGAACTTTCAGAGTTCTCTAAAATCAGGTTATCTTCAAACTACCATGATTTTATTACAAACAAGCAACAAATGCATCACCAAGTTATATTTTTGAAGGTCTTTATGTGAGACTTCTAACATACACAAAAAATACTGTTGGTGCTAACATCCCAAAAATATTGTGAAATATTGTATCTACCTAGATATTGATTTGTAATTTTTTTTTATTTGTAGTGAAACAAAAGAACAAATTAGCTAACTGAGGTGTGATTTCATCAGTTATCCCGAATAGCTAAATAGTGCACTGTGGGTATTACTTAAAGATGTGCCTCAGAAAAAACTGTAAGAATGAGTAAGCCTTTGAGTGGCGTCAAAGACAAAGAAATATTAGCCATAAACTGAATTATTCCCATTACTTTTATTTGGATTAGTCTTTACACACTACCGAAGTCAGCAGAAGACATGATTTAATTGTTCTGTCCCTTATATGAAAATTGGATGAAAGATCTCTAGAAACAACATTTATAAGCAGAAATAAGGTTTGCTTTAGTGAACTATCCTAACAGCAGAACACAATTTATAAGTATTCTTTAGCTCTGCAGCAATATTTTGTATGTGTTGTACTCTTGGAATTGTTTTGCTCTCCTGCCTGTGCCAACATGGTGTGCTGATAGATCACACAGTCCAACATAACGCCTGTATTACTTGTAAGACAAACAATAGTTTTTATTTGCAAGCATCAGGCATAATTGGTAAAAAGGATGAATAATAAGTATGGAAAATAAACTGCAATATCTCCAGCAGAGAAGAAGCGAGAATGTTCAGCAGTGCAATGCAGGCAGTCAGTTACCTTTACACATGTAACTTATGATCAATGCCTAAAAGACTAAATGCCTGGTCATAGATCTTTTCATGTGCATGCCTTTGCCTGAAGACACTGATAAAATAGGTTTTAAAAAGGCAAAACATCTTTCTTTTTTTTCCCCGTTTCTCACAATTCTGAAAAAACCTCTGCATAAAACTTGTCCCAGGCAGAAATTTCCCTCAGGAGGTAAACTCGCTAGACATTTCCTTGATTGCTGTTGTGTTTTTGGATTTTTAATACTTGATTATTTTAGGAGGTCTTTGGTGGAATTAATATAATTGCAATTAAATCCCCTCTAGATGTGTTGAGATCTGCTAATTGAACATTCTGGGTAAGAGCTTAATGTATTAAGTATTGCGATTCTAAAACTTGGAAAAAACAAGCATTGCTTAATTTCCATTGCAACATGAGTTTTTTCTTCAGTTTCACAGCGAAAATATTTTTTCTGCATATTTCACTTCCAATCAACAGCTGCTGTGATTGATTTTCCTAAAAACTTGTGTAAAGATTTTTTTAATGAAATAAATTAGTTAGTTAGTTAGTGGCTCAAAATATTTTGAAATGTAACTTACAGATGTGTTTAGATAATTAGAGGGGGGTTATTTTATTATATATATCTTGGGAAAAACTGCTCACCGGTTTAAACCCATATTCATGAATTCTTTCACTGAGCTCAAAATTCCATATTGTTTTTTTAAAAAATAAAATTAGGCATCTCAAAAAGGTTTGGCTTAGTTGCAGATATTATTAACTATTTACCTTTTCTAAAAGTGTTTTCTATTTCCATATATTTTTATGGTATAACAAAACCCAGAAGCACACCAGAAGATATTTATATTAACAATTAATTATTTCAAATTAATAAAAACATATCTTTATCACTAATGTTATGAGAATGCCTACTTGTTAGAATAAAAAAAAAGCTCAAAATAAGTATCTGATAAATAAGATGTCTGTAAGAATTGTGAACATTTACTGGAATGGATGTGTTACTTTCTGTACTTTTGTAAGAGTGTTCAACAGGAATGTCTTTCATAAATATATCTGTCTTACACCGCTGCATGAATTTGCCTAGAGCAGTAAAGAAAATTATACAAGAATCATACTGAGCTCATATCTTAAACTTCTATCACACACTATTAAAACCATATGATTCTGGACAGGCAGTTCTGGCACCATTATGAAAATAAAAATCCTTATCACATTTCCTTTAAAATTGTCAATGAAAAGGAATATTCATTTCTACAATATTGGAAAGCTGAGTCTATTTAAATAAATAACTACTTTAAGCTTTCCTTGAGTTATGTTTTCAGCAAGGTCAATAATGTCAAATATGGCAACCAGTAGTTTAGAGCTTTTTTTTTTTTTGACATCCCCCTATACAATTAATCAACATCTAATAACAAATTTCCATAACACCATTTGAAAATTTAGGCTTCAATGGTGATGGCAACTATTAATTTCATAACCCATCACTCCCAAGTGATGAGAAGGAATCTCTGAAGACAGTAGCCATAGCATTGAAATGACCCTAGCTCATCTTCTCAGCCTCCCAAGATCTTTGCAAGGCAATCCCTTCTGGGCACATCTTGGCAGAATTGCTGACATCAGAAATGACCATGAGTGTGAAATATCTCTACTTTGTAAATACTTAAGTATTCACTATTTGTTTCTGCTGACATTTTATTGCCTTCTTGCACAATGTACTACTCCGTGTTTCAATTTTTCAGAGTTGCTGCATTCTTGCTGCTTTTATTGATTCAATTACTTGCATTGATATTAGGTAATTTTTTTTTAACAGAAATAAGTTTATACTTTAGCCACAAGTCAATTGCAGACAATATAAAATTTAGGTGTGTGATTTTGAAAATATTAATCCACTCTTGACGAAGTTATTGCTCAGCTAAAATGAAATGAACAGAAGGATGCCATTCATCATGCAGTGATTAATTATCCAAGCATATCTGACTGCTTATATTGGCTTTTTTTTCACGATAGGAGCACAGTTCAATTCAGTTTACTGTCATTTTCTTCCAACAAGTTTTTTTCAGCTGTACGACTGCAATCCTCCTCTAGACACTTAAAATAAATGGAATTAGCAAGCTGCTTATCTGAGATAACTTTCTGCAGCAGTGAAAGGAAACCACTTCAGCTGACCACCAGCAGGTCTCTCTCATGATTTCTGTGGTGCCTGGGGGGAATTGCCAACAGAGACAGGAAGGACTGTAGCATATAATTCTGATCTCAGTGGAAAAGCACAAACCCTTTATTATAGTACCTCAGCAGAGGGGACAAGAGCAATTTGGAATCCATGCATAATCTCAGAGTTACTAATTTCACTTTTGCATAAACATGAGCACTAAAATAAGACAGGCAGGCTGAAGGACATCCCCTTCTAGGAATCTAAACTCAACATTAATACCCAGATCTCAGGAACATCTCTACCTGAGATATTCTGTAAATCAGAAACCAGTCCAAAAGCAAAATTTATTTCTCTTTATAGCATCTCATGATAATTCAGTTTGGAAGGGACATCAGAGATCTGTCCAACCTCCTGCCCAAAGCAGTGTCAGCCACAAGCTGAACGTTCTTGAACCACAGTGGTCTTTCTTTTTCCTCAATATTAATCAAGTGTTCCATTTACTTCCTTGCATATATGTGTCTGGTGTATGTCCCAGGGAACCGATCTCTCATGGCCTCCAGCTTCTGATCCCAGAAGAACTGCATCTCCTAAATGTCACCAGCAACTTTCCTAAATGCCCAAGTTGAATCTGAAGGACTACAAAGTGCTGTACATGAACCCTTGTGCCTCTGGGTGAAACAAGATGGGACTGCTTGATGTGCAAGGCGTGTGTAGAAATGGTGAGTGCTCAGCCAGCAGGTACAATGGAAGTGATGCTTGCTTCCCTCCTTTTAGAGTAATAAACAGCCCAACGAAAAAATAAATAAATGAAATATTCTTTAAGATAAGTTGTGATCTTTTGTGGTGTGGGGTTGTTATGGGGTCTTTTTGTTAGGTGGTTTGGTTTGGTTTGGGGTCTTTTGCTGGTCTTTTCCAGACTAGTTCCTCTCTGGCCAGGAAAATTCAGTTGCTTCTGAGAATCATAATATAACATAATAATCAATACCTATATACTCTAATTATTAAAGAGGATGCTTCTATTAATTATTCTCATCACTTAGTCCAGCTCTTACTCCTTCTTCCTTATGTATATCATTTTAGCTATTATATCTATTACTAATTACATACAATGTGTGGTAGCCTCAACTCTGCAAATTTGCCTTTATCTGCTTGCAGGATATAATCACCACATTTATGTTACAGACTCACAGAATTATAGAATCATTTTAGATTGCAAAAGACATTCAAGATTATCAAGTCCAACCATTAACTGAAAGGTGTTTCCAGTTAAGTATTAGCTGTGTCTTTTAATATGGGAATGTTAGCATTATTTGCAACGTTGGAAGCAGATTCACAATGTAAACTGCAGTACAGATAGCAACAGAAGAAAATTCTGTACGTGTGTTGTCAATCTAACCTGTCATTCAACAAAGCCACATATAAGCCTTCTCTCAATGTGCTACCACAGACACCATGAAAAGAGGTGGGTTTTTTTCTGATATGGATATTTTTTGTAATTCTCAGACATCTCTCCAGTGTGTACATGAGTCTACATACATATTTGGAAAAGATTGTGAAGAATCAAGGAGAAACCGAAGGAATTTTCTGAAACACTGGATGCCTCAAACAAATAAATATATCATGAGGACAAGCAGAAGCAGATCATGATAGCAGCTGAAAAGCATCTTTCTCTCAAAATCTTTACAGATTTTTGTCCCCAGCTCACCTAAACAGTTTATCTGCAGCACAGAAAAGTTCTGAGGCAGACGGATTAATCTTCTTGACCCAGAGGCTACACTGTTTTTTTTTCTTAGCACAGAAGTGATGGTGGAAAAGGCTGGCTACACTGGCATTATCAATAGGGACAACCTGGGAAGAACTATGAGTAAAACAGCTGGTTCTGAATCTGCATGTAAATAATCTTTTTATTTCCCAAACAGCCAGTCACTAAAATTAAAATTAGATGCTTTACTCTGAAGTGTGAAAAACCCCAAACAAATATTTGAGAAACCTTAAAAGTTTCAAAAATTTTCTTAAAAATTCTGAGAAATGGAGTTGAAAAACGTTTGTGATTCCTGACTAGAAAAATAAATGCTAGAGAAAAATGTTCCTATATTTCATAATTATGTAATAATTTCATATTTTTACATTTTAAAAGTGGAAGACATGATTTTAATTCCCAAAGCACAAAAGAATGACTAACTTATTTTTAAATCTCTTCAGTTTTTTTTCATATGTAGTTTCAGAATTTCCAAATAAACTCAATTTATAAAAAAAGTTAAAACTGTGGTTTGTCTAATAATTTCTGGTTAAATGTAGGCCATAAATAGTAGCACTATGTAGAAAAGGAATGCAGTCAACTGCATTTTTCTCTAAGAATATTTGATTTAAATAATTTGTTATCTGTTAGTATTCCCCATTTTTTACATCTTTTTATAATAGCATTATTCAATTCGAAGAAGTCACTTATACTCTGTTTTTTGAAACCTCTGTAGTCAGTGATTCAAATAATAATGTGTGTTGTACTGCATTTTTCCTAAAACAATAACAATAAAACCCAATTAGGAAAATTCACCACCATTTGTGCATGTCTAGAAGGTAGAAGTACTTAATTTCTCACAGTATAATAAACCTAACATTTTCAATTTAATTTAATTTAAAGTAAATTATAGTTCAGCACTCTAATGTCATTATTTTACTTAATGGCCTTAATTCAGGCCTGATGTTCATATTAGTAGCTTTGATTATTCTGTTTATATCAGCAACTGCTTCAGTTTACATACAAAGGACTCTAGAGCGTAGGCAAATAAAATTCATGATTCACTAGACTTATCACATTAGATTATTATAAATAGGGAAATGATGTCATTAGGATCAAAGCAAATGAACACATATTTAAATAGATAGCAGATGCAAAAGATAAAGACAGCAGTCCAAAAATAATTTTCTTTGGAAAAACTACTTAAAGAAGAAATAACCTTAGAAAGTTTCTAGTTTCTTGCTTTGTTTCCATCAAGCTTCATGAACTTCTGTATTCAGAGTTGAAACATACTATTTTTAAGTTCTTCTGTTTGACTATAACATCAAAATAAGAAAACTAACTAGAAAATGCTTATCTGTTTCCTTTTTGCCTAGTAGAAATTTTTTTCCTGTGCATCAACACCCACACACTTCTGTTCATTCCCTTCATTCATGATAGCTGCATTACACTAAAACTTCAGGACCTAGCTTGATAAACACAGCTAAAATGTCACAGAGATCTCTGATTACTCATAGAGAACTCCAAATGCATGTGCCCTTGGTGGTTCTAAAATGCCGCATTAAACACGTTTCACTGTCCATAGAATAGCTTTTTCAAGATACTGCTTTAGCAAAGGACTACCTACAATTTCCAGAAAACTTTAGCAGACCAACTTGTAGCTCACTGCTGTATAGTAATTGAAAGATTGCTGGTACAACACTGAGAAAATAAAGTGTTTCAAAAATAAATAACTATTTAAGTATATTTAAGATAATAATTAAAAATATTGATAATGCATAGTGAAAAGCATTGGAAGAAGTCAAGAGCTAGCAGTCATTATGAAGATGAAACTTCAACATCCTGGCTACTGCAACTAACTCTCTGATCCTATTTTAAGCAACAGCAAAGAGTTGTAACCAAAAATCAGCCCTTTTCATCAGTCTTTTGAGGCTATCAAACCCCCATGTTTCTGTAACAACTTCTAATTTCAGTCCTCTAGATAAAATTCCAGCAACTGCAAACGAGTATATGTGCAAACAAACTGACATCACCAACTTGAAGAGTCAATTGGGACAAATTATTTAAGGACTAGTATGTTCTTTTGCAAACTAAATTTAGTTTTGAGAGAATATTGAAAGGTTATATTAGTGTATTCCACTGAGATGATAAAATCATTAGCAAATGGTATTATCACAAATTGTCTGCTTTTATGGGTTCCTGTATGGTAAAACATGTTCCATGAACCACTTATTTGAACATGGAGTTGCTTCTAATTGCAAAAAAAGTCTAGATGCAAATGTCTATAGCGTGCATTTAAAGCAGAAAAGCTTTCAAATCTTCTCAAAGTACAAAAGAAGATATAAGGGTACACTTCTCCTTTGTAAGGTGAGTCAAAAGTGATCAGAGTAGTGGCTTCTCCACCAAGAGCAAAGAAATAGAACAGGAAAAGATTACAGACATAGAAGGAGGTGCTATGCAGCAGAAGTAAAGGGCAACAGAAAAAAAAAAGTGTTAAAAGCAAATGAGATGTTTCTATTCCTAAAATTCAACTAGAACTCACTGAAGTATGCACAAAACAACAACAGGTTTAATATGTCTGCTACTTGTTAGGCTAATAGAGCTGAATTTGAAAAGAACTTGCATGCATATATTTTGCAAAAGGTAGAGCACTATTGATGTAGTAGGAGCAGAAGGACACTAACCTTCATTAAAACCAGGTTATGTGGTCATTTGCACAGCTATTGGCCGCAATGCAATGTGTATTTTCTGCAAAAAAGATTTCTGAGAGAGCATGACCTTTCTGAAGAATAGACTGGCATCCTGCAGAGCCAGGATCTGTGGTCAAGAATCAATACAGCCTTCTGGAGGTGACTTGTTTGGTTTAATGGAGAGTGAGCAAAACAGCACGATGTGTGGTATAAATCCATAACACCATTCAAATGTCATTTAAGGTGCCTTCAAGGTTAACAATCACTGCTATCAAATAAGCTGTCAGAATGGCAGGAAGCTTTTATTTGCTGAGAGGTCTAAGGTCTAATACGGTAATTAAAACTAGAATACAAAATAAAGTGTTTTCATACAGTGTATCAGCGTGCCAGAGAATCCTAATGAATAGTCAGCATTGCTGCTGTTTATGGTAACGAAACCCTTACTTGTGCTCCGGCAACTTTGCTTTCTTGTGCATATGATGCATTAAGTGCTTTCTTTCTCATGTTTCTAGGACCATTCCTTTGCAGTTTTCAAAGAAAAATTCACTAAAAGTAAAATATATATTTTTTTTCACTTGTCGCAACCTCTACCTGGGTGTAGCATATTCATTTTTCAGCCAGCCCAGAGTGCTTTAGAGGCTGTAACACAGATATGACGAGAAACAGGTGTTACAGAACAGATTCCCTCAAATGTGTTATCTCATGGGTCTAAGTTTGGAAGTTTGGGGACACTGTGAATCTACAGGACTATACAACCCTGAAAACACATTAAGTGCCTTCTTTTCCCTGGAAATCAGGACTTCTTATGCAAAGGTTATAGAATAGCCTAATAGCTATTACTGTTCTTTCCCTACTAAAACTTTCCCGGGAAAAACAAACAAAAAACCAAAACAAAACCCCAAACAGAAACAAAAAGTGGCTGTATCAATGGCTGTAATGGGGAAGGAATATTATGAGCAGGGTTTCTTAGAGCATTCTCAAATTTGAAGTTGCTGGTAATAAAGAAAGATATCTTCTGCAAAGGCAAGTCCAACAGGTGTCAATGAAAGCAAGAACTGGTAGGGGTCTCCCACCTGCCCAAACTCCAATCATCATGCTTACTGAAGGTCTAGCAACAGAAGGATTTGGGGTATTATGTAATGTTTTAAGGCAAAGTGCCAGTGAGAAAGCCTTTGCTGAGCCTTGTTTCACTACTTAGCACCTTTAAATAAATAAATCAGGATGAATTTCTAGAGCATCAAAAGCTTAGAAGAACCAAGAAGTATCAGAAATTATTTTTCAGAGCTGAGGCAGTGCGATTCAAGGATAGAAGGAGACTACAAAAGGATTTCTGAACCTGAGATTCAGCCTCATAGACCTAAAAATGCAGCCTGTATCCAGACACAATTAACTTAAAAGCTTCTGTGATTGAATAATTGAGTACTTCCATACTGCAAACTAAGAGAGGGCAAGGAGAAAGCTCAATCATGGCATCTCTCATCACCCATTTAATTGCTTAATTGTTAGTTCATTCCTGGCTCTGGTCACATACAGAGGACTTGATACAGCAATCGCTTTTAGTCACAAGACTGGTGGATATCAGACCACAGTCTAACAAATACCCTGAAATACAGCATGTCAAGAAAAAAAAGAACTTTCACATTTCTGGTGTTTGGCCTAATAAACTTTATTTGCCATAGGTCCTAAACCACAGCATTATTATTTAGTTCCTCAAGAATTTATTAGAAAACAAGACAAAAAAATGACATTATGCTGGACTAGACATATTTTCTTGAAGGTAGCAAAGTCTCAAAGTTGGAGAATGCTAAGCTTTTAGAGTAAATGATTTAAGAGTCTCTTAACTGTGGAATATACAGAGCAATAATTCTGACAAAAGGTGACTTATCTTTCTGGGACAGCTATCAAACTGATTGTGCAGATTAAATACATGCTCCAAACAGTATGCATAGAAGTACTAAAAATCACAAAGTACTGCTGAAACTGTCCAAAATCATCCCTTGTGTAACTACTGAAGTCAGGGGAATGGCACCTGGGAGATATTTCTCACATTTATAGGCAGGTTTCAATCTCAGTGACAGCAGAACAAAGGCCCCTGTCAGCAGGAGCTCTGCCAAAAGTTTTCATAGAGAGTGAGCACGTGCCAGGCATAGGCATAGGAGCCCCATTATTGACTATATCAAGCCCCAAAAGAGACTGAAACAGAAAAGCTTCAACCTAGTGTCTCTTCCCTACACTTGAGAGATCCCTGTGGGATCCCAGGTTAGTTTTAAGGTTCCTCTCCAAGTGGGCCTTAGAACCATTAGTGCAATTTACAATATTTCCATCAGTTCAATATATGCAAATGCCATGAACCAGATCAGATCAGATCAGTCATGTACTGGCATGATGGAAAGAAACAAATAACTGATCAAGACATTAAACTGTCCAATATTTTTCATACAGTTCCACTCCCTCATCCATTGCAGGTAGGACACATTAAATAGAAAATGTAAACTAAAAAAAGGAGCCGTGAGTAAAATAAAGCACATGTGAATTTCTTTCATAACATTTGACCATTTCACTTGCAATTTAGTGCTAAAGATTTCTGATGATGCCTGGTTTTGGGTGATCATTAGGAAATTAATAATAACAAAATGCACACATATCCAGCATTGCTTTCATTGTATGAGATGGTATTGTTCCAATGAGAGGAGATTCTGAAATGAACTGATAACTTGAAAAAAACAGATGGAAGTAAGAATGACAGCAACTACTGTGCTTGCTTTTGCCTTACTTTCTTCTTGCCCTAATAAGATTGCTGCTGAGCACTGAGACAACTAGCCTCTCTTCCTCTCTCATTCACCTTAAAATTACTGCACACACTGAAATTCTTAATGAGCCCTAGAGTGGAAAGGAGAAAATAAAACTGTAAAGACATATGGATTCATCAAGAGCAATGGAGTTACTAGAAAATGGACATCACACATTACTGTATTTAATATGACAACCAATAAGAGAAAACTAATGGCAAAATAAGTTTCTTTGGTTTTTGTTTGTTTGGGGTTTTTTTAAAACACCTGAGAAAATACAGTAAATGCCGTTCAAATGGAGAAATGTCTATTTAAAAGAGCTAGTTAACAGGCACAATGGCTAATTTTCTTTTTCCCTGTCAGTCTTCCACAGACAGAGAGGAATTGCATGCTCTCCTAAAGATATTTTTCAGGAACTGATCCTTAAAAACTGAAATCTCTAGAGATAATCCTAAGTGCAGCAAATCACTGAGAGTAGACCAGATACTCGGGTAGCTCTGTAAAAATGTTATTCACTATAGATTCGGTTATGCCATGAAGCCACAAATCATGGAAGAAATATAATAGCAACATCACTATAAAGGACAACTGCCCATAGTTCCCGAGACAGGACATTGGGGCAAATTAGACCAGTCCTAGTATTTATAGTTGCAAAATACCTAAAACCAAATCAAGCCAAAAGTACATTTCTTAGTACAAATACCATGCATTAATGGTCATATTTCATTGAAAATCCTTTTTGTTTATATATTCAGCACCAGGGGAAAAGCCTTTTTCCACTGCAGTGAGTATATAGAATACTGTAGGCTATACAGTCAATAGTAGAGCATCTGCTTCTTTTTAGAAAAGAAGCAAACAAAATACGGTCTACCATGCAAGAGAAAAAGCACAATCTTGTGAGAGAGCCATTTATCAAATAAATAAAAAAATAAAATCCTGTGGTATGTTATGTTAATTCAAGACACTCTGTAATAAAGAACTATTCTTCTAAAAGAGACAGTTAATGTCAATATGCTAAGTAGATCTATTCATTAGTGTACTGCAAGAGAAAGTGGAATAAGTAGTTAAAGCCTGCAGGTGATCATTTCAGCTAATGAAGTATGGAAGATTGTAAATAACTTCACATAGATTTGCACTAGTTAGGAGACTGAACAAGCAACACCAATTTCTGGTAAAGTAAATGATCTTTTGTATCGGGCAAAATGCCTAATACTTTTAGTTTGAAATAAGATATTTATCTAGAAATTATATTGACCTTATCAGTAAGCAACATGCATAAGCTTAAAAGAAAAGTGTATTTTGAGGAATTAAGAAGTAGTAGTATGATTCTTTTACCAAACTTCAGTGGAATTTCAGATTTCAGCAATTTTTCAAAAATGTAATAGAGACAAATCTGAAAGATACAAATTTCATATTGATTTTTGTTCTAATTTTTGACTAGTTAACAGGTCTTCCAGTGACATTGTTTGCAATAGGATTTTTTTGCAATGAAATTTGCACGGTCACTGAGGTCCTTTTCTCTGTAACTTGTTTTGGTTCTTATATATATATCTTTACTTATATTATACTTTACTTTACTTATATATATATCTTTACTTATATATATGACAAATGAACTTGACATAAAACTCCTTATATCTTCTGCATTTTATTAGGAAATTGATTAGGTGAAAAAATTACATAATGGAAAACTACTTATTAAGAATGTGAGAGGCTGGAAATAAACACCAATATTGCAACTGTAAGTTTCAAACATCCAGTGTATGCCTGGCTACTGAAGCCCTTACTGTTCCCATGCTTTTTTTTTTTTTAAAAAAAAAAAGGTAAGAGCATAACATATATAGTTTTATGAGTTTAAGTATTTAATTAGAACGTTCACATTTTATTATCTCAGTGATAGAAACCCCACACTGTTGAAGCAGCTATTCATATATTGTGAGTTATTTTAGTAATATTTGGAGTGATCTAGCTAGATCAGTAGACTCATATTTTTGTATCTTTGAGAATTCAAACACACACATGATCCACCAGAGCAAGTCTTAGCATCAGAGTCTCTGGGGCACATGTTTTAATAGATTCCTGTTCTAAAAAGTCTATTATTCTTTCTCTGCAGTGATAAAGAAAATATAAAATTTAATGTTTACATTTAAGCACAAAGATCTCTGTGTTAAAAATGTCTGTCTCTATCAGCTATTACTAAGGAAGTCTAATGCAGATAACCTCCTCATTTAAGAATATCAAGAATGTTCCTAAAGCTAGGTGTGATGAAAACTGCTAATAAGACAACAAATAGAGAAGAAAGGTAAGTAAACCAAGTCACATATTTTCAAGGCCTATGTCCAAGTACTCTGTATTCCAATACCACTGACAACCTAGGCAGTCCTCCACATCATGTTATCTTGGTGTTTGATCGTGCATTTATGACAGGCGATCCAAGGACTTAGAACCTGTTGCCTAGAAGTCCCAACATGGCATGTTTTACAAATACACAGCCGTACAGGTAAGTGTAAACTGTATCAGAAAGTACGGTCTAGAAATTATCATAAACAATTGAATATTCAACAACAGGGGAAAGAAATTAGGAAGCTAGAGCATTCTTCCACCAAACCCATGTTTAGATAAAATTACTCTAACACTGAACTTTTACACTGACTGCTACATTAAACATTACTTCAGATTGCACAGGCTCTCTTCTAGTGTCAAGTAATCAAAGCACTGTTCTATGTTCTAATTGCGTGCCATGCCAGGACAGACCAAACTGTGCCCTCAGCCTAGCTCACAAAGGCACAACAATCCCAGAGCGATTGCTCACATCATGCATTGCCATCTACATCCCCTGCCCTTCTATCTATCCCTTCATAGAGCCTGCTACTCCTACTCAAGGTATGACTAAAACCTGTTGCCCTCAGGCCCATCCCTTGAATGAAGCAAAAGCA
The DNA here is from genome assembly GCA_013396655.1 of Campylorhamphus procurvoides. Taxonomy (NCBI): domain Eukaryota; kingdom Metazoa; phylum Chordata; class Aves; order Passeriformes; family Dendrocolaptidae; genus Campylorhamphus; species Campylorhamphus procurvoides. The sequence continues at coordinate 577,203 of WBMV01004981.1, read as the reverse complement.
TGATCATAACCTTCCAGTGGGCTTTTACAGAAATTACATCCCTTAGGTGAAGCTTACACACGGCTGAGTGATGTTAAGTACAACCACCCATATTTCTAAGGGGGTTTACACCAGGGAGAGCTCAGCTGAGACACTAGATCTGAGGCAAGGTCAAGAGGGATGCAGGTCTAGAAGAGCAACATCTCCTCACTCTCCAGCTAAGCAAGTTTTAGCTGAAACATCTGGAAGATACGTTAAATATGGAGGTCCACAATGCCATTCTTGCAAAATCACTGCCAAGCTCAAAATCATAATTTCAATAATCTTGACTGTGCTCTGTCCTTTATGTCACTATTATGCAGGTTCTTTTTCACCCTGGTAAATTACCACTCTTTCTCTCTATAATCTGGAATGCTTCAAGGAGAGCTGTAACCTCACTGTCTCCCTAATGTATCACTCTATGGTTAAAACATTAAGAAAGAAAACAGTGGGATTCAGAGGCGAGGCCATCCCACAGATTTGATAGACTCAAAAGGTTAATCTTCTGATACATCTTGTTCATTAGTCTAAGTATACATTTAAAGCATCAATGTGCTTAAAAGTACTTTGTCAGTACCCATTAAGAATGTGCATTGCATATTTCAGACATCTCGATAGTAATAGGTGCTGAAAAGCAGGAACTGTTCATCTTTTTATAATGAGTGGTTTTCCCTCTGAGTGCACTATGAAGCTGTGATGCACCATAAAGTGACACTCGTATGCCCTGTGGACATGCAAGAGCAACTCATTCTGTGAAAATCAGGCAATTAAAAGGCATAATGTGTGAGCATGACTTCAAAGTAGCTATTCTTTCAGGTCTTGATTGCTAGCCCTACTTCTTTACACCAATATATGGAGGTGAGAAGGTCTAAGAAGACCTCTCTAATACTGGTCACTAACACTGGAATATGGACAGCTGAAAAAAAGGAGCCACTGCAAGGCTATTATTCCACCTCTGATACATGATACACTTTTTCACATCATTCTGCTAACGTAGCTACACTCTGCAAGTAAATATACTGCAGCAGATAGATTAATTGCATCTGCCACTTAAGGACAAAACTACATCTATTCTGCTAAACACCCTTGCACTCCAGGCCATGCAGTGGATAAACTTCTTGTTTGGGCTGAGAGTACAGTGGCCTGCAGTCCAGTACTATTCACTCATCCCATGTCTTTGTGCCTGTTAGAAATAATTGTTTGGGCTATAAGTTGTTTCAGTTTGAATACCTGAAATAACAGGAAAGCTGTCACGCAATCTGTCAGAACAGAGCGGTGTGTACACGGCATGCTGCTAAGGGAATGAAGGATATGGCATCAGAACATATGGTGTGTTTCAAAGTACATGGCCCATTGGGATAGTGTAGAGGACTGTGTAGGGCAGAAGAAGCCTGATATTGTCCTGGCTGAGGAATGATTTGTCCTAAGTATGAAGCATCTCCTGATCTGCACCAGGGTTCATCTTGGAGGGAGGGAACACTTTAGTTTGCTTCACGAGAGAGCCTAGGAATTAAGTAACATATCTACCACATCACAAAGAAGCATCTTATTTATTTGACATTGCCAACACTTCCAAGTCATCATTTTCCTGAAGGTGCAGGAACTAGTTGTAATAGTATCTGGTGTGCCTGCAGTTCTGTAAAACATGAAAGTAGAAGCAGAGGGTTGCACAACTAAGGTCAGCGACAGCAGCAGGGGAAAGGTGCTATGGCAGTGAAGGCTGAGGTTGCTGGCAATGATGGAAATGAGTGTTCTAACTGCTCATACTGTTATTGTGGAAGTGTCATCTCCAGTTGTTCTTAATCACACCATATGGGAGTGAGTGGATGTAAAGTCCTACTCCCTTTCAGGTAGTAGCCTAACTGGGAAATCTGAGCATGAATACCAGTAGTGTCAGTCCACTGCTATTTATTTTAAAACATAAGTACAACAAAAGCAACTCAGTGCCTTTAATAAGGATGTGCACAGTGCATAGTAACACGTGAGCAACTGCATTCTACTTTCAACATGGGAAACAAGAAGATTGCCAGGACATGAGTATGATGTACCTTCTGTATTATGCTATAAAAATACTATACTGCAAAATAAGTCTTTAAAGTGAAAAGAGTTTTTGCCTCTCGTGTGTGTGTGCTTGCAGACATGAGTAAGGGTAATACTAGCAGGATTACAAGGGCATAATGCAGGGCTCTGATGGCATTGTGTGGGACTGTCTCACATGACAATATCACTACCCTTCAGTGGGCACTAGCCATGATTGGCATGGGCCAGACTACCCTGCCCTGAGGAGGTGGGAATACTTCGGGAACATACACATTCAGCCTGGTACATGTAGCCTACAAATGACAACAGCTGAATAAATGAATACATGAAAGGTGAGCCCAGACTCATAATGACTTGGGAGTGTCAGATAATGCTTTTCATATGTTTAGAGGTTTCTGTTTTCGTCTCCCATTACTGATTTGATCATTTACCACTAGGCAAGAACATTTCCTGCTGAGAAGCTGCTGTTCACCAGAACTAAACACAAAGGATAACAGTAACAGGAATAACATTTTTGCAGCTATTTGCTACAGAGAGTTTGGGATAGAATTAAAAAGAACCACAATAACGTTTTCACCCATAACTGATGGTTAGCAAATGATTGTTGTTTGTCCTTTGGAAGATCATGTAATTTAAATTTTAAAATACTTATCATCTTCAACTTTGTTCCAAGCTTTTTTCTACCTTTGACTATACCTCCTATTGCAGTTCATAAACTGCCCTCTAGGCTATCAATAACATCACAAGAAACGTCTGCTACTGGCTCTAGAAATTGTTTAAAACCCTGCAGATGAAAGAAGGAAGGAAAACCAGAAGAAAAGCAGAATGGAAATGTGTGCCTTGAAAGAAATGTTTTAAATAATGCCTAGGTATAAAAAGAATCAGTCCATGCCTTGTGGGAATATCTAGTTGAAAAGTTCATATTAATTCATATTAATTATAAAGCAACCAACAGAAAAAAAGTAATTAGTGCCAGAATCATTGTAATTGATTGGATGTAGCTGATCATTTAATAAAATACTCAGAACAGTGTATTTCTGTCTGGACTAGAAGATTTGGTATATTAACATTGTTAAGAGTTCATGCTATAATTATAGATCATTGTTGGACAGGAAATACATCCTATGAACATGAATTATTTTGTGTAACTGGAAACTTTTTTCTTGTTGTTTTTTAGCTACAGTATAGACAATTTAGATTCATTCAGCAATATTTCAATAACACTGCACTTTTCAGGTGTCCTAATTTCAACTAGAGTAGCATTACTTTCTACTTAGTAGCTGTGATTTGGATTCAGAATGAGAATGATGTTGATAACACATGGTTGTTTTGGGTTTTTGCTAAGTTATGTTTATCTCTAGTCAAGGATTTTCTTTTGGATTTTTTTTTTTGGTTGTTGCTGTTTTTTGCCCTTCTCTCATTCTCTGCCAGGGAGGAGGTACACAGAAGAAACTGGGAGAGGGCATGGCCCACAGCCAGTACAGATGACCCGAACTGACCAAAGGGATATTCCAAAGCACAGAACATCATGCCCAGCATAGAAACTTGGGGAAGTTACCCATAAGGGGGGCTGATCTGGCTTTGAGAAGGGAGGTCTGGCATCCATCAGCAGACGGTGAGGAATTGCACTATGCATCACTTGTTTTTCCCTTTTTATTATCATTATTATTATCGTCATCTACCATTATTACTGTATTTTACTTTATTTTCAATGATTAAGCTGTTCTTATCTCAACATGCAAGTTTTACTTTGACTGTTCTCCCCATCCTGCTGGAGTGGACAGGGAGACAGGAAGGGCTGAGCGAGTGGCTGTGTGATGCTTTATTTCCAGCTGGGCTTAAACGACAACATCAGGAAACAAAGCAGTGTTTAAGTTCTGAGAGAAACCCTGACAGGGATTCACCATTTTGATAAAGTATTAAGAAGAATGGGTAAGTTAGTTGGCACAAATGCACACAAATGCACTGCAACTGTCAATTTATGTTAATTTGAATAAACGGTATCAATGCCACAATAAGATTCCATACATTTAGAATAGCGAGTGGTAACCAAAGCAACATTAACTGGGAAAGAGAAATACACAGGTCTTATATGACCTGTCCTAGATGGTCCATGGTCCTAGATGACCATGAGCTTAAGGCCTTTGAACTCACCGTCTGACTTTGTATCTGAAAACGTGGTTTTTTTCAGATACTTTTGTATTCATCAACGTTTTTTTAATTTTCTTTCTCCGAGACATTTGCAAGAGAAACGCTGGTAAGAAAATTGCATACCTATAAAGTAGATCAAAAAGGATTGATTTCACTTAGAATAAATAAAATATATTCCTCAAACACTCCCATAACACAACACATCCACAGGGGATGTGAATTACATAGAGTATTGGTGACATGAGTTTTAGAAATTGTATCTTTACTCACAGATATCTTTCACATCCAGTATAGAGGACCTGGTAAAAAAGGATCTCCCTCACTCCCACCCTTACCTTCAAAACACAGAAAAAAAAATGTTGCTTGCACTTTTTGAGTAGTACCGTTTCTTTCAGGATAAATGTCCCCTGCATTTGCAAATGGAAGAATTTATTGCTGACAGTCGCTTCTCGAAATTAACGTATCTTCTTATGCCTTTTAAGTTCATATAATGCATTATTTAATGTAAGGACCAAATTCTTCTGTTGTGTTCAAGATATATATTACACTTCAGGAAACACAGGAGCAACTGCTTTCATACCAAGTCAGATGCTTACACTGTCAAACTAGGATGTAACAATTTAGCTTTTTGTTAATTTGCTTTAACAAACTTTGATGAGATTTCCTCTGGAGTTAAAACACTGTAAGAGTCTATTTTACCAAAACTACCTGTATATTACAGCAGTGAAGACAAAAACTGACACCAGATTTTAGTTTCTGAAGACGTGGATTTTACTGTTTTCTGCAAGTTTTCAGTAAAACACTGTGGGCTGCTAGCATAGACACTATACAAATAAGATTGGTTCTCCTGTGCCACACTTCTATAAATTTTATTCCTGACAAGAGCAGCAAAGGCAACAAAGAATAGTCTAGGGAGACATGCTAGGAAACAATAAACATAGTATTAAAAAGCTTGCAAAAGGAGAATTACCCACTTTGAAGCAAAGCCTCTGCCATACGGCATCCACCTTCTATTCAAAGGCAAATAAATTCTCCATGACAGCTCCTAATGGCCTTCACAGTTGTTCACTGAACTTGCCCTCAAATTACAGGGTAATAAAGGGATAACAACCCTTGACTGACTAAATGAGGAGGTGGGTCCTCTCAGTAAAAGCCCATCTTTCATTTCTTGCCCTTTTCTTTTGTTCATCCAGTGAAGTAATATTGCTCAACTACAACTAAATCACTAACGATTAATGGACTAATATATCTTTTTTCTATTTAAACCATTCTGTGAAGCATCACTGTGGTAATGCTCCAGAGCTTAGGTATAGTTTGTTCAAAAGTTAGCAATGTACTAATAACAACAATCCTTACTTCAGTTTTATGTACTGAGGCACTTGGTATTACTATCCCTATTACATCATGCTGTCAGGCTTCTTTTTCCAGATTATTAAAAATTTTCCACAACCTATAATTCTTTTTTTGCTGAATGCCACTTTTCCTATTCATCTGTTATTAGCTTTGTAAATTTTGGTCTCCCTCATAGGAGGCCACCTACATATATCCTGAAAATTTAAGAATTATGTCTGTGGATACATTTTTTCTGACCTGCTTTCAGCTTGACATCACTACGAAGAGGAATATAATATTAAGTTAGTTGATACAGACAGGAATTTGCCTGGAGAACCACATTGCTACACTTGAATTTCTGCCAAAAAAAATAATTAAATTCAAAGGAAAGGCTATGCTATTCTGTTCTATTTTCACATTTGCAAGCTTCTTTACACTTTGAGTGTAGCAAAGCTGGATACCTCATCCTCCTAAATTTTTAAGCCAAAGATGATTTAAAACCAGTTTTTAAGGGTACTGATGTCCATTGCACTGCAATGTCATTTCTAAAAGGCTGTCACTGCATTCAGCACTAGACAAAAACTCAAGAGATATTCAAGGCAACCACATAGCCTCTAATTTCACAGGATATAACAGTATTTTTGCCTCAGCTGTCTTAAACCATTTTTCCAAAAGTGATGTATCTTTTTTTTAAAGTGATTATTACAAAAATTTATGTTGTTATTGCCTTACAGTGTATAGGAGCTCGTTTATTGTAAACCAAAGACAATTCAAATTTAAGCTAAATCAGAATGCAGGGAAGCAGAACAGATAGCAGGTAGGAACCCCCTTATACACACTCCTTGACACAGGAAAATAATGGAGATGCCCACCTCCTTCCCTCCAGGCATCCTGGGATTTCTCTATTTTTTAGTGCTAATTGCTTGACAGGAAATTTAGAAAAGGAAATTTCTAAATTGATTTCTAAAATAAAAAACAACCTGAGAAATCAACTATTTCTCTAAGCTGTGCTGATGTTGATTTTGTTTTCATGTTAATGAAGGCAACATGTTGATGTTGATTTCATTTACCCATGCAGATCATTGATTTCACCACATCCTGTGAATATATATGGGAATGAGGGAAATTAAAAATAAGTACACATTCTATTTAATAACTTTTGTGGTTTTCCTCTAATTAGTATGTGAATAAAGATATTTTCTAGGCTTTCCATAATTAATATTTTATTACCAGTTCTCCCTTTTGAGGGTAAAAACTAGAGCTGTTTATACCATGGGATTGGAAGATTTTGACATATATATGCTTCCTTTCATCTAGACACCTCAAATCGAGTAATTTACAAAATTATTTCACTGACCTAGCACATGATCTATTTATTCTGTCTTTGTAAACTACTTGATGTATGTTATTAAAATAATTCTGCGAGAACAAGGCTATTCAATTTCCTTTTTCCACTTCTTTGGTTTGTTTTTTTTATTATTATTATTTTATTTTATTGTTCTCCTCTTTGAAAATACTAGCAAGTCTTTTTTGCACAAGAGTAACAGGGCTTGTTATATCAACATTGTGAGGAAATTCAAATTTCACAGGAGCAATTTCTTTCATTGGTAGAGGCTGATCAGCTTTGTCACTGGAGTGTAGATATAGCTTTTCTCATTGCATTGTAAAACAGAGTCTGACACATTTTATAGCCGGGATAGTATGGTGGGACATTGCTTTCCAATTTACAGTTCTTTTCTGCTGACTCTGTAACTGTTTATCATACATGAATGTTTTTCAGACTCTTTGCAATTAAGATACCATTTCCATCCTACTTTCTATCGCATGCAATTGCATGAACAAAGAAAACAATATTGCCTCAAATTTTCTACACACCTTTTTAACTAAATATACTTCTCAACGGTGTTAATGGTGTTAAGAAGTATAGGCTGGATTTTATGTACTGGCTGCTCTTGTTATACTTGCTGTAAGACAGTGTGTTGTAAAATGTGCATATGTTGGTTATTAAGATATTTTGACAAGTTCTAGACACATTGCAAGATTTATTAAAAAAACCCCAAGCCAGCAAAACCAACAGAAAGTATGAAAGTAAGAGGGCATTTTTGAGTCAGTACTGAGCAAAAACCCAGACTGATGCTCTGTGTTGCTAGAGGCAGAGTCTTTCATGTCAGATATGGAACTGTGGTCTCGACTGATTATAATTACAGGGTCCTATGACAATTTTTTAGGGAATTCAAGGAAATAAAGGTCCAGCATCCTGGTGATACTCCAGTGCTGGTAATTGCATTATATCCCTAACTTTTTTGCCTTAAATTGCAACTGGGGAAAAGAGTGCATCACATTTTTAACACTTATAAGAAGAAGAACCCAAACCCCACTCTTCTCATGCTACTGGTAGGTAAGGATGCAGTGCTTCTCATCCAAAAAAAGACTGTGTGAAGGAGCTGCAATTGCACTTTGGGGCAGCTCTGGAAAAATGTGAGGTGTTGCTTTTAATCAAAAAGACAAAACCTGTCTTTTTTTCTATAACATAGTTATATTACTCATTTTCTTTCATAAACAGTATGTATTTATCATGGCAATCCAAAACAGTAGAAGTAAATAAGATTTTGCAGATTCTGCATAAAAATAACATACCCATTCCAGGTCTGGTGTTTGCCCCAAGTAGAGATTTTATTTTACTGTATTGGTTAAAGTATTTACCAGCTCTTAGAAAAAGTACATTCCTGGGGTTCAGGTCTTCACTGATGTTAATATAATGAAAATGTTATGGATAGTCACCTTAAGAGAGCTGGCAAAACTAAATTTGAGTAGCAAATGGAAATCTTCCTTTGTCCAGCTCCTTTTAGGGCTACTGTATTTAGTGGATATTTTGCTTTACTGCTTGTGTCCATTCAACACTTCTGCTGAAGCACTTCGTACTTTCCACCAATCTGGATTTCTGATACAATTCTCTAGAAACTAGTGAGAGCAAAGAAGTGTGTGCAATTAAAATGCACACTTCAAGCATCTGACACACTTCTCCATAAAATTTGGGCATTTTTCCTTGAGGAATATAAAGCATAAGGAGAAAGGAATTGGAAAGCAGAGATATACTATAGCTTTGGATTCAGAATCAAGGGGCATGGCCTGGCCTGAAAGGTATCTTAACGCTGCTGAAGAAATGATCCATACTGTCCATATGAACAAAGGATCCTGGTCAGTTTTCACCTGGAATAAAATCTGATACCTTCCAGTATTCCATATGGTATTACCCCAAATTCTAGAATTACAGAGATCGTCCTTTATATATATGTCAGCATATATATATTCTAATAGCTGACACTTTCACCTGTGCAGGATTCAAAGAGACTTAGAGGTGAAAGTGTTGGGGTAGCAGGGAGAGCCCTACTTTGCTACAAGATATACTGCTATTAGAATCAGCAGAAAATCACTGAAAAGTACAAAAGGCTATAGAGAATCTTGCTTTCTCACCTCCAGTTAGCTGTTTCTATCCTGAATTATTTTTAATAGGTAAAACTCCCACCCTTTTGCTTTTTGTGCATGTCTCTGTATTATTTGAGAGCTATAAGGATATAAAAGTCATCTGGGTAGTTTCCAGCACTTGAGAAGATAAAAAATGCATTTTTAAAGCAGAACAATCTGAAGCTTGTTATTCTAGAGGTAAATTGTTAACCTTTTCACTATGTAATGGTCCATGGACTTGAAACAAATAATAGGATGTGGATCACAGTTCCTTTTATTTTTCTCCCTTTATTCTTTGGAGATTCAATTCACCTCAGATTAAATGGCAGTTCTTTCTTTGCCATTAAGTTTTCAAAAAACAGAGCCAAGGGTTTAAATATCATTTACATCACAGTCGAAAGAATAATCACATAAATAAGAATTTATGAATAATTAATCACAACTGCTATTACATTAGCACAATACTATTTTTAATTTATGGGGACCACAATGGCATCTTTACCAAGCTGACAAGGGGCAAGAAGCAATTAAATAAGCACACTGATTAACTGATGATTCATTGTATAGGCATACAGAGATGGATTGACTGATTCATTGATTGATTAACTGATGAACCTTTTCACTGTGATCATGCCGCAACATACCCGAAGGCACAAGGAAACTCTTGTGTCACAGACAATGTCCTCAACGACAAAAAGATTTAAAAGCCTCAGAAATATAGAGAAGTATTGTTAATGCTGTTTTCACTGAAAGGGAATTATTTTGCTCTCAACAAAAGGAATGAAATCTAAACCCTGTCGCAGCTGCCATAATCTGCTGAGCGCTTACAATTCAACGGGGAGAAAAGAGCTGTGCTGAAGTGCTCTGGTAATGATCTTTCTGCCTGAAGAGTAAGTGAAACTTTCAAAACACTCAAAATTTGCCCATTTTTACGTTCCCGATAGTGAAAGAAAACATGGTGTTTTTCTTCCAAAAATGTCAGATAAGATATGCACTCTGGTTTTGTACCTTTTTTCCTTGTTTCCCTACCCAGATGTCTACTAATTCATACAGTTCCATGGAAACAGACTAAAACTAGTTAAAGACCGGGGAGAAGTTACAACAGCAAATTTGAAGAAGCAGCTTTTGATTTTGTCTTTCTCTCAGGCAGTAATGTGAAACTGATACTTAAAATGCATTTAAAAGCAGTTAAAGATAAAAGCATGGATCTCCATTTTTCTATGATAAATTAAACTGGTATTTCAAAGGAAGACATTACAGAAGAAGACAGTTGAAATTTTCAATCAAAAATCAGTTCTCATTTGGCTTGCAGAACCAAAGCCTTCCAGAAACATGTGGTCTTGCTTTTAGCAAAGACAGAATCACCTGTGAAAAGGAGCACATACACATACACCTACATCCAATAGGCAGGTGATCACAGAGCTCATATGTGATGTTTGAGACAGCTTGTTACCACTGTTCTCCCTGATTCAGATTTACAACTTCATCTTTATACTCTTGTTTGCATTCCAAAGATACTGGTTTGACTCCAGTACAGTACTGGGAAAGTCTTTGAAATACCAGAGGTGACAGCACTGCAAAAGTTGTCTCCTTCCTTTCTTTGCTTTCAAGACCTAAATACTGTTCACAGATACAGAAAAATTTATATTTTTTACAATCTGCTTTCTATTCCCAAATTACCAAGATAGAGTACTGTGGAAAAGAAATTCATGCTACGAATGTTCATCTAAACTCTATAAAGGTTATACTATAAATTGTATATTAAAGATAGAACATATCTTTATTCTACAGATTACTTAGTATTTGCTTTTTATTTTGTTCCAGTACTTAAGTTGATTAAGACAATTTCATAATATCAGAAGGTGTGCAGAACACCAGAAAAAGAAAACAAATACTCTAGCAGAAAAGACAAACGTTCAGGCATGAACGAAAGGCTGGAGCTAAGACTCAATTATTTAGTCATCACACCAAATGAGAAGATGAATTAATACAGACAGCTTCTACGTCCATTGTTTCAGAGTGTAATTGGAATTCTTCAAATATATGTCTCTTAAAATTAGATGTCCCTTCAAATTCATGCAGGCCATTTTACTCCAATACCTAGATCTATACCTGGAGACCCAGGGAGAGTCACGCAACCTGAACGAAGTGCCAACAGAGATGTAGTTGGGACATTTCCACTATTGTCAACAAGGAAAGCAGTGTTTTGCAGAGAGCAATTAGATCTACAGTAGGTCATTGTCTGGAGTTGTGTATCTGGTTCCATTTTTTAAGTGGATAGCTGAGGGCTACAATATATCCCATCCGGCAAACTTCTGTACAATGTTTGATCACAATTGCACAGATCAGTTGAGGTTGGAAGGGACCTTTGCAGGTCATCTTCTCCAATCCCAACTATGTTTCATACATAGGTTCTCATGCTTTGTTTAAATGACTTGGAAATAGAGAGCTCTTGTCAAAGCTGTGTTTCCCAGACAACTGGCAAAGGCCCTGAACAGTTCCAGGAAAGGAGGCTGCTGAAACAGGAGGTTCAGGGCAGAATAAACCCCAACCTGTGCAAAGCCAGGTTCCAGGCAGATACGGGCATGGTGGTGTGACAGCTCCGCTGGATGGTACAAAGGCATTCCAATCCTCAGGTAGGGTTTTTAAAAAAACGAAGAGTGAAGCAAAGGCAAAAGGCAGAAAAGCAGCCAGGTGGGAGAACGGAATCTGTGAATAAAAGCACGTGTCCTTACCATACTGTGCTTCAGGAACAGTACTTTGACACAACCCTATTTATTTCACAAAGGAAGTACAAAGAAAGATTCAACCTCATTGTCAGTTTCTCCTCTAACACAAAGGATCCTCAGGACTCTAATTACTAGCTAGCTTCTCACATCAAGAAAGGCAAATGCTGGTAGGAGACATGGAATTTATTTTTAAGGAGATGAAACTGTGAGCAGGTTTTTCTGATGAACCACAAAAGAGCAGATGCAAGCATGTTTTAAAAACTCCAAAACAGACACAGTAATTTTAAATAAGACTAAAAGACAAGAGGTGCAAAAGGGGATCAAAGCAGCATCTGGTGGTTTCTGAGAAAAAGAGAAGCTGACTTTAAAAACAACATTAAACCTTTGTTGGATTAGCTGTTATCAAAGGCTTCAGTAGAAAAGCATCACAGGAACTGATGAAGTGACCAGCAGTCTGCCTGTCATAACTTAAAGTTTTCTGTGAAATAACCAATGCTAGTCAAACTTTTGTTCTGAATTTGCTGATGGAAGTGACCTATAGCTTGAACTTCAAAGCTCAGAAACCATGTTTCACAAATACAGTGTAAGTCACTCATCTGGATACAAAACTAAGCTTGTCATAATTCTTTAACGGATTTTATATTTATAAAAGACATCTATTCATAATATAGTGACCCTCAAAGGAAGAGACATGAGGTCATTCCAACTGAAACATATTCTTTTTTTTTTCTTTCTTTTTTTTTTCTTCTTTTTCCAGGGGAAGAGCTTTCTTTGAATTTCCACCAGAATGAGTGGTTGGTTGTAGGGAACAGGAATGAGATTCCCAACAGTCATTCCTAATCACCTAAACATGTTAGACCTCTGGGGCACAAGGCTGTCTCCAAAAACTTGCCAATACTACGCAGATCTGGCACAATCCTTGCTTCAGTCTAAGTAGTTAATTTGAGTTGGCCAAAGCCCAAGCAAGAGAATGAAACTGCTGTCAGGCAAGAGAAATGAATGCAAAGGCTGTACTGACAAATTCAGCATGGTACAGCCACTACCAGCCTATGTGCATTCAAAGAATTAAATGAGGAATTACTGGATGATTTGCTACTTTTAGGCTGGTTAGTATGCCTAGACAAAACTAATGTACACAGGCTATACTACAAGAAACATATTCAAAAATTATGTGAGACTCTTTACCCACCTTCAAACTGAATAGACATAATTTGTTTCAAAGTAGTGATTCGCACTGACTTCACCCTTACAAAATGAATACTGAGGTAGTACAAAATTACTAAAGTCAGTAGATCCTTGCAGAAATGAAGAGCTTTATGATTCTAGTGTTAGCAGTGCAGATTTGGGTTTGCCATTCTTACATAAATCTCTGCACAGATTGCATGAGAAACCAATTCTGTTATCAGCAAAGTCATTCCTGAAGAGAACTCTTGTAGGTTCTTCTGTTTTAGCATTTCTGCTTTTGAGACCTTTCTAGAGCTGAACAAATGTTCTAGAGAAGACAGCACAAGAGTGAAAAAGAGGACAAAAAGACAATGGTTCTTTACAATATAAGATTGGATTTGAGCATGAGTGTTTTGGGGGTTTTTTTAAAACAAACAAAAAACCCTGTTTTGTTTTGCTTGGGGATATTTGGGGTTTGGTTTTGTTTGTTTGTTTTTTGGGTTTTTTTTTTAGAAGAAAACCCAACACAAGTTGATGGTAATGCTTAAGTTATTACACTGCTTTCTATGTTGGAAGAAGCCTGGGGCCCAGGTGAGCTCTATTGCCTTTCAAGAACTCTCTTGACACAGGAATCTTAGAAGGAACGTAACAGATCCTGTGAAATTTTACTGTGTTGCAGTAATGTAACAAGTTCAAATGGGGTAATACTAAACCTTTAACCCTTCAATAGTTTCCCCACTGGACAACCACAAATACTGCCCTAAGCAGAAGAACAAATATTTCATTGTTGAAAGAAACACTTCTACTCCAGAAGACAAGGCTACTTGTCTCAACAATCACAGAAAAGAATTTTCTTCCAAATTGAATGCAAGTGTACAACAAACAAACCAAACCCACCAAACAAAGAAAACCCCCTACAACTCTAACAGATCTGTTAGTATATATCTTAAAAAAAAAAAAAAAAGCAAAAAAAAAAACAAAAAAAAAACACCTGGAACTTGGAAAACACATTCACTCTAAAATCTACAAGGAGTAACACAATCAAACATTTCCAACAGTGACAAGATGACAGGAGAGTGTACTGGGGAACTCTTAAGTGAACTGTTTAATCCATTCTCAGACTCCCTGAAGTGCCTTAAAATTTGGCTTGACTTGCTCTGAAAGGTCTCTGTCTGACTTTGATATGGAGACTAGCTTTTTTGGTTTTCCAGAAATACCGAGCTAGCACTCAGGATCAGTCCTGGCATTGCATGCTGAAGACCCACTTTCTCAAAGGCCTTTTCACTTTAAATGCAATGAATATATTTTCTTCCTCCCACTTTTCCAATGTCATCAAGGCTTATCAGCAAGTTCTTGTAGAAACAGGGAAGAAGTGGACTGTCAACAACATAATATTGCCTGTCTTCTCTAAGGGCTTAACATGCAATAAATTGGAAGATTTGGATGCAAATTTCTTATGCTTCATATCAAACTAAACATACAGAAGTGTTACCTAGGGTTAGGGTTAGGGTTAGGGTTAGGGTTAGGGTTAGGGTTAGGGTTAGGGTTAGGGTTAGGGTTAGGGTGAGAAAGCCCTGTTTAGGTCTATGGGTACTGCCACATGAAAAGAAAAAACTGCGTGAACAAGGAAAGTCATGAACTTGTATTATGATTTAAAAATTGCTGCTGACTTAGTTGTTCCAAAAGCCATACTCAAGTTTTAGAATAAACACATTTTTCTGTTGCATGAAAAGCTAACCGAAAGCAGGTTATGAAGACACAGACTGTTATCATTAAAAGATTTTGCTGTATTCGAAGTTAAGGTTATTAAACACTAATGTACACAACAAGGTTTCAGACACTTTTGTATAGTCTGTCATCCCTATGTTTCCTTATAATCAATAAAGATGAATTAGCTCCTCCAGAGGGTTATTAATTTTATTCTGCCTGAGAATGACATAACTCCTCAAGACAGAACTGATGCAAGAGTGATCTGGGCATTTCCACAACATGGCTCGCAATATAATAAGCAGGAACAGAATTGCTAAATTTTCGCAGTGAGTGAGAGAAGTAAGCATTTTACTGAGGCTATCAAAGGCCTTTCCATGCTTTCAAAATTAGGTCATGTTCTGGGGTTTCAGGTCCCAGTTGAGAGTTTCATTCTCAGAGGTGCAATGCCACTGGGCATTCAGATTCAAATTCAGATTCCAGTTTTGGAAGATAAATGAGTTAAGACTTCAGGTCTAAGACAAAATGACAGATCCACAGTCTGTTGATGAACTTTGGCAGCAATCAGGTCTTTCATATGTGCACAGCAAATTAAGGTGTTTAATCAAACCCATCGATTTTTCAATTAAAATAATCTGCCCAGCTAGCTCATAACAGATAGCCAGACACCTATTGCTGTAGCTAAGGTTATAAAGAATGTCAAGGGAATCCTCCTGATTGAAAAAATATTAACAGGAGGATGTATTTCTCTTTTCTATACAAAAGGATGTTAAAGAGTTTACTTTTGACTTAGATCCTTACTGGTGTTTAACCACAATGTCATTCTCCACTGTGAAGCTATTACATCTCAATGAGAAGCTTTGGAAGAAATTGATATTTCATTGAAGTTGTACGTCAGTGTATGTGGTTCATTACAAAGTGAAATGTGCTCTTTTGCATTTAAATGGGCAAGGAGATGAAAACATTAAATTGTGGTTCATTACAAACAAACATAAGACTGTCCATTTGTTATACTCTCTTCCCCTGACTCAGCTGGTGTGCAACCAAATCACTAATACAAGCTGGGTATACTTGAAAATCTGGTATCTTGATACCATTTGATAGGTTTGTGCCTTTACTACACTTAGAGAAAGATGGTGATTTGCATCCTGCAGAGTAACTAATATTCTGTAGCTAATTGTGTGCACTGCCATGACAGAACATCTAAAGAAGGACATTACCACATACGTCTCAGTGGGAATAGGAAGATACTTCATTTACAGCCACCCATCTGTCTAGTCACAGCAGAATTACATACAAAACAATACACAAATTACTGTGTCCTTCAGGAACCACTCTCCCGTCACAGCATGGCTCTGTGCACAATTCAGTTCACATACCAGTTTACAATGTTACAAGATTCTGTACATCATATGCTTGATGACAGGCACAGAAATTTGAATCAGAGTGTTAGAGGGAAAAAGACAAATGCAGAGCTTAATATCAGCTTAAGGAGTAACAGTTAAGTTTGTTTTTTTTTCCCAGTACAGTATTTATGTTGCTGATGTCTCCTGGTGGGATATTGTCCTCTGAAAGTGAAAAATACTGCAGTTTTCAAGAGGTCTTGCCCAAATGCAGCTGAGTAAAGATGAATGTTCTGCTGGAGCATAGAAAATAAGTTTCTTTTCAGATTTAGATGACTCACAGATTTTTAACAGCAACTAACTGTTGAGAATATTGATATCTTATAATTCATCATCAACATGAAAGTAAAGGGAAGTAATTATTGCACAGACTTCTCAGTGGCACACTCAATAGACACATCTTTAAAAAGTCAGAGAAAGCACTCTAATGTATAAGCAAGGGACTGCACAGGGCATCCTTCCACCACACTGTAGATGTTCTGAAGCTAATGCTGACCAAGCTCCTATGTCTGCACGAGGCAGCTCAGCATGATGCATGTGTCCTAACAAAAATGTAACATTACACCTAAGACAGAAAATTTCTCAACAGGAAGAGAGTTTGGATATGGCATCATGCAAATGCAGTTGCATTGTTGTTGAATTACTTAATTGTATGTCATATCCCATGATTCCAGTGGTGGTGTGAGACATTGCCAGCTTCAGCATTTCTGCAGTGCTACGATTATGCAGTATAGTTATTCAGTGCTGTCAATGCAAGCTTAGATTAGGCTTGGAAAAATGTCTTTATTGCACTTTGAGATAATCTGTATCCTGAGCAACTGTCCTACCATCAATTAAAAAAAAAAAAAAGTTTTTTCTGTACTATATGCTGGCATATTTGCAAGTATAGATGTGTTTGTGGGAGGCATTTTCATGTTTATGTTTCTGACAATTTGTGTCTGATCAATTTCTATCACCCTATATGGATTTCTGCTTCACACGGTTTTAATCTACTCCATCTCTTCTTCTAGCTGTTAAGTACCAGACCAGATTTCCTCCATTTCTTTATGAAAAACTACTGCAATTTCATTCAAATATTATTACTCACATGATGTTACTCAGTGAAAACGCCTTAACCAAAGTATGCATAGCCACAAAATAACACACTCATTTTGGCTCATAGTTCTGATATTTTCATGACTTTTAAGAAGTTACTGTATAGACTCATCAGTTAAATCTTGAGCCTATCATGTGAGTTTTGTCAATGATATTTGCTTAGAGAAAAAAATTCAGTAAGAAAAACTGTGTCTTAGTTAAAACTAGAAGACATAAAACAGACTTTGGTCTCCCTTTCTCAATGGGCAAATGGGGGTAGCGTGACAGAGGTTGTCCAAAGAAAACCCTTTGTACTTTAGTTGACACAGAAAGGACCATCCTGCATGCATCACTAAGGAAGTGAATAGGAAATTTCCACATGCCCTGAGTGAGGGAGACTCAAGAATGTGTGTCAGGGAAAGCTGCCATAAGAAGGCACATTTGAGTTTTTGAACATCCCAATAGGGGAGGAGAGAAGACCTCTGAAAAGAGGTGGGAAGGGTGAAAATAGAAACAAGGGGTTTTAAACAGTCCTGGTGGGAAGGATGCATACACAGAGCTGCTTGCCTTGGTGAAGGAACACCAAGGCAGAGAGAGGTGGGAATAGAGGAGGGAGAGGTGGGAAATAAGGAGATGCTGCATTTCAGCAGGTTAAAGTCTAGTAGTGAGTTAGAGGGATGACACATGAGGGCCCCAACCATAGGGAGTAGGGGAGGAGGAGGGGAAAAAATCAATGCAAGGAGTTCTGGCTGGTGGCAGTGAGCTTGAACCTGCTTATGAGAAGTTATTATCCAAGTTATGAAATGTGGGACACTCTAGAAATATTTTGCGTAAAATGTTGCATAACTGGGACACAAAGATTTACCACAAGTCATTAGAAGTACCTTTACAGAAAAAATCAATCATGGAAAAAGCTGCACAGACCAATGAATATATTCTGCACTAATTCAAGAGATTTTGGCAATTAAAGGAAAAGTTTGTACAGGTTTTAAAAAAGTAAGGTAGTATGTCCCTAGTAATAGTGAAGCGTATGTGAAAGGCCTTTGTTTCAAGTACAGAATGTTTTACTCTTAGATCATGCTACTTCAGCAACAAAGCCAATTACTGACACAGCAGCAAGACTGGGATCATCTATTAAAAAAGGAAAATAAAAAAAAAATACAAGGAGACTGGTCAGATAAAACAACACAAAGAAAAACAAAACAACTTAAAAAATACAAATTTATAAAGGCCTTCGGACCAGAAACAGAGAAACAGTTAATTGCTTAAATATATCACAGATACACTCTTAATTTAGGCAAACATGTGGTAGTTCTCATCAATTTATACTCCTATTCACTGGAAATCTTTGTGTTCTTTCTCCAGCATATAAGCTACACCATTTCTCAGGCATATCAGCCAATTAGGAAGGGGTCAACTTTCCAGGTTATGTTCAACTTAAATTTTGCTCAGATTAAAAAAAAAAAAAGCAAGCTACTGTGTTAACTAAAATGGTTGACAGCAAGGCATGCACTTAACCAGCATTCATAGAATAATTCAGCTGTGGCATGTTACTAACCTGTTTCTGAAGCTCAGTGTAGTAAATAGGACCCCACATTCCCAGAGGGATAGAAGATCTGCAGAGTATTTTTTGAGATAACAAATATTCCACTTGTGGCATCTTGCCACCAATGAACAGTTAAAGAACTCTGAGTTTAAGTAGAAACCTCGAGCAAATGTGAATTCCTAGGTTTTTATAAATCCCAGATAAAATGGGGAGTCAAATTTCAGTAGAGAGAAAAATTGTCTGAAATAATGTCATGGTTTAACCCCAGACGGCAACTAAGCACCACACAGCCATCATGTCAGGATGGGAGACAGAACTGAAAGGGTAAAACTGAGAAAACACAGTTTGAGAAAACACAGTTTAACAGATAACACAAAAGCCACGCATAAAAACAAAGCAAAACAATGAATTCTTTCACCACTTTCCATGGGTGGACAGGTGTCTGGCCATCTCCAGAAAAGCAGGGCTCTAGCAAATGTAACAGTTTATTGGGATGAGAAAAAGCCATCACTTCAAGGCCCTTCCTTCGTCCCCCAGCTTTATACACTGAGATGATGCCACATGGTCTGGAATATCCTCTCTGTCAGCTGGGGTCAGGTGTCCCAGCTGTGTCCCCCTTCAGCTCCTTGCACACCCCCAGCCTGCTCACTGGGGAGGTGGGAGAGGCAGAAAAGGCCTTTGCTCTGTGTAAGTCCTGCTCAGCAACAGCTGAAACATCCCCATATTATTGGTGTTGTTTTGGTCACAAATCCAAAACACAGACCCATGCCATAGGTTGCTGTGAAGAAAATTAACTCTACCCCAGCCAAAACCAGCATAAAGGTTGTATTCCAAAGTGCACCATCACTGCAAGAGCTTTAATGAAGCCACATTGTGTATTCTGTGCATTAAAAGAGGAGTGGCAGGCAAATGCAAAATAATATATAACACTTCAATAAAGTACACTTTTTTTAAAATTTATTTTTTATTTGCAGAAATGGTAGAAGTAGGGAAGAAACATGTAGTGGTATTGCTAGAGTATAAAAATAATGATGTGTCAACCCATCTGGGCTAGTCAAAACCAAAGAAAAAAGAAAAAGCTTTCTGAAACACTCTTGACACTATACTTAAATTTTAAAATCATGACATTAGCAAACTAAAGGATATATTTTTAAAATATTTATTCTGACGGGAGAACTTTTCATTTTAGCTGTCAAGCTGTCAGTCCAAGCAGGCGATTCGAAATGAAGTTTTCGTTTGTTGCTTGAAGAACCCCTACTAGCACATGAGGGCACAGAAGAGTAGGTCTAACTGTTGCATGGCTCTTTGGGTGTTTTTTAAATTTATGAAAGCAATCCAGATAGACTGGTAACAGACCCAAGATATGTTTCACTGTCAGCTCTCACTAGTAGGAGAGATATACTGTGGACTGATATACAAGGTGTACTAAATGAGTGTGTGGATATTTTATTCCAAAGTTTATTTTAAAGACAAACAAGGAGGTATGTTCTCAATGACATAAGAGCAGTAAAAGACTTCACTCATACTCACAGTTTTCTGTACACACTAGGTCCAGTCCTAGTACTGATAACTGGCAGAACTCACATAACTTGGCAAAAAGAACTCCAGGATGTTATCTAACTAATCCCCTAAACCTGAAAGTAGACTTCCAGTAATGCCAGTGTAAATATTAGGAAAGGCATCCATGGTAAGGAGATTGGAATTAGACGATCCTTAGAGTTTCTTCCAGCACAGGATATGTTCTATGTTTAACAGGAATCCAGAATTTTTCCTTATGCTACAGGGTCCTGAATTAAAAATATGGTTGGATATTGAGACGTTATACAGCCACTAAGAATAGAAAGACTATCATATTAGTAAGTGAAAAAATATTTTAGGTTTGCAGGTGGACTGGCCATTTGGTTGCAGATACTAAGTAACAGTTTCCAGGGGATTTGGAGTGAGAAAACCCATGACTGTTTTATTTCCATGCCTCTTCCAGCTGAGCACCTCCCCTGTTGTTCTTGATGCCTAAAGGTTTGGGGTGGATTTTGTAGATTCTTAGAGTTTTAGAGGTATAGGTTTTCTTGCTCACATATTAAGGGGCGTTTGAAGTTACTAAAGGGATTTTCTCACATATTCTCAGGCCTTCTGAAGGTCATGATGTTTTTCAGAGCCACCTGCAAGATAACTTGAAGTCAAAACAATAGAAGAGCCCAGAAACCGTTGGAGGTGGTCCAGGGGGCATAGCCCAGGACCCTGATGGGTGGACCACCAGGGGAATTAGAAATGATGATTGGTTATGGATATCTCATATGTTAATTGTTTAGAAGGGTATAAAAGCTGTAACCCTACCGAGGGCAGGGTTCTTCAGGGATTTTTGGATGTGGGGATCCTCACTGAAACCACGCGTGTTTGGTAGGCCCAGCGGAGGCCCGAAGCCTCTGATCTTCCAATAAAGGTATTGTCTATCTTTCTCCATTAATGTTTTGTCTGAGTGCCTATCTTCCAGGATTTTAGGCATCATTCTTCTGGGGCATAAGCTATGGAAGTTAAACTCCACATATGAAGCTCAGGTTTGTCCACAGCTGCAACAGTGGTGCAGCTGGATATCACAGCTGTGCCCGCATTTGCACCCAGCAGTGTATTCTTGGAGAAGCCCAGGATTTCCAAGGCCACTCTTCTACACTGATGAACTAATGGACTGGCTGGAGACAAGGGACTGACTTTAAGCTAAGCGACTGACTGAACTTCGAGACACCTTCTGTCACAATTAATTATTTGACTGAGGAGCTACAGATACGGGAGCTCTCCAGGTAGGAATTTCAGAGTGTTGCGGAGATTCCCCCAGGCAGCTCCTTCAGTGCCTCATTCAATTTGTGAGCTTAAATGTCTTGATTAACATCCTCAGTAGAGTGTCCCAGTCAGATCCTACTGGGGAATTAATCAAATAATATATAGGCAAGCTACTTGAAAATAGCCCATAGAAACGTGCTGGAGATGCAGAAGTGTTCCTTTAGGGCAGTCTTCCTCATGTACTTTTGCAACAATTAGAAACTTGGGTTTATGTCATTTAAGACAGTTTCTGAAAATGCACAATGCATGCACTGAGGTTGTCAAGTAGTACCACAAGCCAGCAGAAGAGTGATTTGGAGAGTCCAATTCAAGTTAACAATTGCAAAGACCCCTGCAAGGAAGACTCCTATTTTCATCTATCATGGATGATCTCATTCCCAATACCATATGCCAAGGTCCAAAGTTTGGTGTTTTGGTTTGTTTTTTTTCAAAAAACTATTCTGTCCGTAATAATCCATGTCATGATACTTAGCGTGAAAGCAGAGTCATTCAGAGAAGGTGTAGATCTGGCTAAGCTCTCCACAGAACTGGGGGAGGGTGTTAGTATTTCTCACACTACACACCCAAGAAGGATGTGTTGTGGCAAGGAATCACAGCAAGATGGGAACTGAGGAATGACTAACTCTGTTTCTCACCTTCCTGTAGTTTGTGTTTCCACAGAATCCATAAAACTGTAAGATTATATATAGAAAGAGTAGGCAACAATGTATTTAAAATCCAGCTCGAAATTGCAAACTGCGAGCTTAGGAGTATTTGTTTAACAAGATTCAGCACAAACCTTGGAGTTGGGAAGTGGCAAATCCTGCATGATGTCTGCCAACAAATGTAATCTCCTTCATTCTGCTTTACTCTGTATTGTTAAAAACCCCCAAACCTTGAAATCCAGCAGTTCTTTCTTTTTAGTCCTTCTACTCTCATTGTTAATTTACATCTACATTTTCACACAAACCAGCAGACAAATGCTTCCAAAAAATCAAGTCTGAACAATTGAATTAAGTAATAAAGGCCTTGTAAGTAACATCAAGTTTGGAAGCATCACTGTTAATAGCATACAATGTCAGTTAATAAAAATCCAGTGCATGTAAGGTGATCTTGCCCTGTTTAGGTATGTGCATGTCAAAGAGAAAAGTTATGGGACACTAATTTTTTTTTAAATTTTGAATTACCACAAACACCACATTTAAATCATTCAGATCTGCTGTTTCTTTTTATAAAAGCTATATTTCTAGGAAGAACTATAAGGAACAGACTCAAAGATGTATACATTTCATAAATGAGCAATGAAGTATTGCTCATTTATGAGCAATACTTCAATTAGTAATTAGTATACTTCCAGTGAGCAATATCAGCTAATGCTTGGGAGAACTCTAGAGCAATTAGTAAACTTCCAGTGAGCAATATCAGCTAATGCTTGGGAGAACTCTAGAAGCCAACAGAAATCTCTTTTGTTTCAGCTGCTTAAAATATGCAGTCTTGCCTTTTTGGATTATTAAATTTCACCTAACTTACTAGTCTTCTTTACAGGTTTTCTCTACCTGGAACTCCAAAACACTCAAGGATGCTTCAGCCTGGATGAGAGATAAATAGAGGAGAACCATATAACAGAGATCTATTAAATTATCAGCAGTTCGAAGAAGCTGCATACAGACTGTTCATTAGCTTTTCTAATATAGTGAGTAAGAGAATAACTCACTAAGAAAATGAACAACAGCCACTAAAAAACTCAACCCAAGAAAAAGGAAGGAAACCAAACATAATTTGTCCCACACAACAAATAAAGGCAAGGAGCTCCTTGTAAATTTTTACAAAAGTTCCCAAATTGACAGGAAAAATTAATGGAAGAAAAGCCTGGTT
Source organism: Campylorhamphus procurvoides (assembly GCA_013396655.1). Lineage (NCBI taxonomy): Eukaryota > Metazoa > Chordata > Aves > Passeriformes > Dendrocolaptidae > Campylorhamphus > Campylorhamphus procurvoides. Next base: position 553,885 of record WBMV01004981.1, on the reverse strand, counting down.
TGGAATCATTAAATATGAACTTTTTCTATTCCAGAACTCACATGTGAAAATCTCAAAGAGATAATGGGTACATCCTATAGCTAAAAAATACCCTGTATTGACAAAAAAAATCAATTTCAAGCATTAGGTGTCATTTTTTAAATATCTATCTTCAGCAGCTGTTGTAGTATCATACACTTCTCTCTTTTGTGGCCACTGAACAACGAGCCTTTACTGAAAAATACTTTACTGAAAATTATAGAAAGATATTCATATGCAAACAACAAAGGGTTTATTTTAAAGTGCTCCTCTGCAGCTTAAGTAAGCATTGTTAAATTCCTACATGGTGCTGGCTACACAAGGAACAGCATCAGTATATTAATCAGTAAACCTGCAGATCATAATTTGATGTAGAAAAACCTACCTCTTTCTTCTTCCTACATATGACATGCTCACCTTCTAACAAGGAAGCACTGATATTATATGTTCCCTTAAGTCTTTTTTTCCACCCCCTCACCCTGTATTTAAATTTCCATATTTTCTCATTTCCAATTCTTGATTACTCCTCTCCTATCTTAAAAACAGATTTTTAATGAACCATCAGCTTACCCTGGCAGTCCTGCAATACTGCTCTGAGTACAGCACTTGCATTTGTTCTTCACAAACATCCTGACATTTTTATAGGGTTCTTAAAAGAATAAACTGTAAAGAATGCTGCATTCAAAGCAGTGATGTCTAAGAAGGAGAAAAGACTTACGTATACTCCATAGAGTGCTTCTTCCAAATGTATTAAGAAACAAACGAACAAACAAACCAATAGTAATGTTTTCAAGTTAATGGATTAATAGCTAACACATGCAATAGATGAATAATAATAATTTAAAACCACTAGCAATTATTTCTATTTATTTATGGAAGTAGTGTGGCTGGGGAGCAGTGACCTGCAGAGAAATACATTAAACACTGCAGCTTTGCAAAAATTCACACAGGAAGAGTGTTTGTGGGGAGCCAGACTGTGAAAGAATGTTTCAGTAAGGAATTATGCTATGCATTCACTCCCATTTGTTAACATGGACAAGCCATAGCAGTGCAACCACACTTCATGGTTGCCTTTATGTATTTACTAGTGTGCTGAAGGCAAAGTATTTACACAGTGTTTCTATACACACTGCTTAAAAAAAAGAAAGTGGGAAAACTTCAATTCACCATGTCAAATGAGAGACTGGTTCAGCCTGGAGCCTGTACACAATTTCTCATCTATGAACTTCAGTCTATGTAATCAAAAGCTACACAATTCATTTCTGCACCTGTAACCATCCCTGTGGCCCCTCCAAGAAGTCAATTCCATGTACTGGTCTCAACATGATTATTTTATTGACATTGCTCTGCTGAAAGACTTTTGCAAATGCCATCCAATTTTCCAGCTCTTTCTAAAAGATCAAAAGATGGAACTTGCATTCTTAGACAGGAATGTACACTGATGAGTGCCTATTGTCTTGAATACAAATGCTGCTCACGGTGTTTGCCCAAAGCTGAATGTGTATGACTATAATAACTAACTGCAGTTAGACCCTGAAAGCAGACTTGTATTGGAGATAAAATATGTTTGTACTAGATAGTACCTTTTGCTTGAACAAGCCTCAGGCTAAGATCTTCAAGGCCTCCTAATTAGGGAGGATGGCACTGAGCTTGAAACCTGTAATTCCAAATAAAACAGCTGGAAAAGGCCTGTTACTTCTGCTTGGAAATGATAGCAACAATGCTACATTATTTTTGTAGGTAATAGATCGTGCAGGCTGAGATCCATTTCTGGCAGAGATCTGCAGGTAGCAAACCGCTCTGGCCCCTGGGTTCATTCATGGAGTGGGAGGTAAGGTAATGGACTTCACAACCAGAGCCCAGCCTGGCCAGGACACTAACCTACACTTCCTAAGATTTTCTTGCAAGTACAGAAATAAGTTCATATTGAGCTAAACCACCCAGACAGTGTCCCTTTCTCAAATCACCTTAATGCATATCCTTTAATGTTTTAGCTACTCACGAGACAGATTGTTGCTTTTTCAGCTAAAAATCACACATCAAGATTAGCAATAAAGCTCACTTTCTCATATTACTCATTTGAACAATATGTTTAGAAGATGTGAAATTAATTTATAGTATTTTTTAAACACTGCTAAGGAACAAGTTATTTTCAAATCTCTCTCACAGTCTCTCATCATCAAAAGGATATTATTTTAAAACTATTCTATGACAAAAGTGGTAGGAATTTAACTACCATACACCCACTAAATTATCTATTATATAAAGAAAAAACACTGTAAAAATTTAAAAAAATTAAAAAATCGTATTATGATCTCTTAGCCGCATAACACATATGGTTGAGTGGATTAATTTTATCCTATAGGAAACTTGATACCAGGAACAAAAGGGTGAAAAAAATTCTAAGAGGATATGACTAGGAAACAAGATACTTAATTACTTCAAGTGGCAATGCAGAGCATATCTTTCATGAATAACTTACTGAAAATACCATTTCCTTCACACAGTATGTGCAATAGTATTAAACGTGCTTTCACGTAGATACATATCTTAGTAGTGTTTTTAAGATTGTGTTGCATGTGTCAGATCAGAAAGCAGCAATAACAGAAAGAAAATTTAAGCACATGTCTAACAATGTCCCTAAAATGATTCTAGCAGCACCACAAACATGAAAATAAATTGCAGACACCATAATGTTTTGAGACAATATCAGAGCCTTACCTATCCTCACCTCCCATGCAAATATTGACAGCAATACTTTTCATTTTGAAACATCTTCTTGTATTGAACTATAGAGTAATTCCAAGAAACATATATAGATTTTAAATATTCAGATAAGCTGAATATATGCAGATATTGTAGAACTGAACTTTTACTTGAGCACAGCCAGAGTAGAATAAAATAACTTCTTTTTCTATTCTTGTCATAAAACCACAAAATCCAATGCAGAACTATTTTACTTTTCATTCTAAGTTCTGATTAACTTTACTTAAGAGCATCAACCCGGACAAAAAATAATCTTAGGAAATCATATAGGAGGGTATGCATAAAATGCTATTAAAATGGGAATTCTTTTATAGCACTAGGAAAAAATGTTACTGCATTTACTAACGTCTGAATATGTATAAAGGTAATGATAATTCAGGTTTTTCCAATGGAAATTAGAGCACAAATAAGTTTCCTCAGAAGACAATTTCACTGCCTGATCTCCTGCCCCATATCTGTATTTTTAATTTTTTCCAGATTGTCGTGGTTTGGCCCTAGATAAATGCTTGATGTCCAGCAAAACTCCTTCAAGGCCTCCCCCCACCCCCTTTCACCTTCCAGAGGGAAGAAAAGAAAACCAGCTAGTAATTTACGGCTAGAGATAACAACCGAAAGAGGAGCTTTGATTAATACTGCGGGCAAAGCAGAACTTAGAATAATGCTTAAATTTATTGCTAACAAACTAAAAACTAAAACTAAGAAATAAAAACAGGTTAGAAACACTTTCCCACCACCACCCCTTGATCTGTCCATGCCCCCTCCTTTCCCTGATGGTGTGAGGGACAGGGGAATGGAAGGTTTACAGTCAGTTGTTGTTGGGTCAGCCATTCGCAGATCTAAGTCCAAAACTCGAGCAACAGTTCTGTCTCAGGGGGTTTTCCTGTGGGCTGCAAAGGGGACAGTTCGCTTCACCACAGTCATCACCACGGTCACAGGGGAATTACAACTTTGAGTCCTTCCCCTGCGCTCCGTGGGGTCCCCCCCACAAGAGAGAGATCCTCTGCTCTCTCGTGGGTCATTCCATGGGGTGCAGTCTCTCACGAAAAACTGCCTGTACCTACTTAGTATGGGATTCTCCCTTCATGGGTCTCAGCCGCAAATCTCTGCAAGGCTCTGCTCCACCTTGGGGAGTCTCCTGCTCAGCGTGGGTCCTCTCCCTCCGTGGGTCTCCGCTGCAAATCTCTGCGAGACTCTGCTCCAGCTTGGGGGGTCTCCTTCTCAGCGTGAGTCCTCTCCCTTTGTGGGTCTCGGCTGCAGATCTCTGCAGGGCCTCTGCTCCACCTTGGGGGCTCCTCTTGCTGAGCGTGGGTCCTCTCCCTCTGTGGGTCTCAGCTGCAAATCTCTGCACGACTCTACTCCACCTTGGGGGCCTCCCACGAGGTAACAGCTTCTTTCATGCCTTCCCCTGCTCCGACAGGGGGGTCTTTGCACCCCGATGGATCCCGTGGGCTTCGAGGGGACAACTCATAATCACCATGGTCATCACCAACGTATTCAGGGAATAATAGTTTTAAGTCCACTCCCTGATCCGTGGGGTCCCTCCCCCTCCTTCTCCTCTTCTCCTCCTGCACTGACCTTGATGTCTGCGTTGTGATGTTAACCCATGGCTGCTGAATTCTAACTGCGCCACAACTTCTTAAATATGTTTTCACGCAGGGGCGTAACTTAATGGTTCAAAAGCAGGAAGTTTTCCTCGGAGCTGGCCCTCATTGGCCCTGCTCTATAGGATGGAGGGAAACTTCCAGAGGCTTCCAACAGAAGCCAATCTTCCTCTTATATAAAAAAAAAAAAAACCCTAACCAGATAAACCCATGACACAGATCATTGGTTTTAATAGCACTTGATAGTTTTTATGACTGCAAGACAAATTAATTCATCTTGTCTAGATCTTTTTTCAGTGTTCTAAATGCTTCACCCTTATTATCACCACATATTTAAACCACATCTTAAAATTGCAAACAGAAACAATAAGATGGAAGATAATAAAATAATGGGTAACTTTAATAATGTTATTTTACACTTTTCAGGAAATTTGCAGAAGCAACTAAACTCACCACTTACATGATTTTTTGTACTGTAAAAGCTAAATTTCATTAATGAATTGAAAGAAAAAGGATGTGGTTTATGATAGGCATTATGGTGGCATGAACTCTAAAAGGTTTATACTAAGTACTTTTATGAGAGAGAGAGAATTTGATGTGAGTTTTCCAAGAATTACAGAAAATGAAGGAGAATTCCTGGTATCTCAAAACTTCTCATTGTAGTAGTCTGAGCATATAGTACGGAGGAGATTCCACCTAGTCCTACATTTTATCCTTCAGCTTATAATCAGCAGTCTTCATCCAGTCTGTCTGATAGCTCCAGTTCCTAGAGAGTGCCCAGAAAGAGCTCCCAAAATGACAGCACATGACGAGGGTGTCTTCTCATTGCTTACCTAACTGCTCTTTCCTACCTACCCTGGCTCCTGCCTACAGATGAAACATAGTACCTAACCAAAGGAATTAGCTCCATTATTCAATATTCCTCATGTTTCAGTATATGAAATGTTCTAGTTTAATTTTTAGAATACGAATTATAGGGGAAAGATGCCTGAAGTCAGGACATTTTTGTGTATATATCTTATTATTTCATATGCATAATGCTTTTTATATGTGTATATGCTTCTAGTTCATATACATATATAAACATATGAAAAATCACTTATATACTTTCATTTGTATAAAATACACATATATATTAGAATTAAAACCAGTGTTCCCTATTTCTCATAGGAAGTGAAAGGACAAGAGAAGAGGAAAAAAGGGAGGAAGGGAGGGAGTGATAGATGGACGGATGAAGGGAGGGAGAGAGTAAGGGAAGGCAGGAAGGAAGGAAGCAAATGCTCTTACTTAGAAACAGCAAGAGACCTAGTTACTAGAGCATCCACTCAGCAATTCAAGATCAATTTTAGTACTTGAAATAGAAAAAATATCTCTTAAAAACTCTCATGTCAGAGACTCTGGAGCAGGAAGTACAGTGTTATTTAGTCTGTTTTCTGTCAAGACCCTGAAATAACCAAGGAAAGACTTTATTGTTATGTCTTTTTTGTGCACCTTGTTTCGTTTCTGGTTTTCTTTTAGTTTTAATAGTTCCTCCAAATATATATTTAAATAAACTAGTTTTTCCCTAAAGGCTGTCAGTGAAAGGGAGGAAAAAAAGAAAAGGAAGAAAGAAAACAAAGCAAGATCATTCCTAGTGACTGAACAATGTGATAGACAACAAGACTTCACCCTTACAAGCTTTTCAACTTTTAAAGCCACCTCTCAGTGCACAACAAATTACTCTCAGCTATGCAGTAGGTGACAGGGTGTATTTCTTCTACTCTACTAGTATACTGACACAATCCAGAAGGAAAAGCTAAAGTGTAGAAATCATTGCTAGTAACTATTAGCTGGAGACTCAGGTTCTGAAATCATCACGTTGTTGATCATTTGACTGTCAGTACCATGTCAGTACCAGCACTTTACATTAGTAAAGCCAAGTGTTAGGTATGGCAGCAAAGGAGAAAATAAAGAACTTTTTAAGTCACCCGGCAAATATCTCTGTTTATATATCAAGAGCCAAGGGACTTGATATCCTCCTAACAGTGAACGATTTTGGCTTCCAAAAGTTATAAAATAATGCAAAAGGGGCATAAGCAAATAAACAAAAAAACCCAAAAAACAAAACAGAGTTACAATTTCAGATCATTTCACAAAAATGGAAAGCTGCCTGCCTTGAGGAAAAAATTTCCAGCTGTGGTAAGAATCTTCACTGGCTTTGACAAGTTCTCTGCTGCCTGTAAGGAGTTTTGTTTTCAGGATTTTGTCAAATTGTAGGTTAATAGTTTTACAAATTCAGTATATAGCAAAATTAAATAAGTGCTTTATATAATGCAAAAAATCCCCAGCCAAACAGACTATAACTGCCATGGTGTTCATAAAAAGGTTAGTTATAAATCAAACATATTCTGTAAATAAAATACAAACAAGTATTATCAACTTGCATAAACTAATTTTGAGTGTTGTCTAGCAGCTAACATTATAATTCCCTAAAAAGGTTGAACACAGTGAAACTACAAAATTATTCAGTATCACCAAACAATGACCTTAAGATACATGGAAATAAATAGGGTTTAAAAAAATATCATTAAAATAATTAAATTAAAAATACCATTTTTCATGTACGTACAAATATTTACTAAAGGCCCTTCAAACAACTTACACGTGTGGCAGAAATTATCTTTTCTTTCTTTGTGACATCTTCAAGAATTATTTTTCAATGCCTGTTACACTGCACCACTGATTTTTACTTCTGATATTGGTAATGTATTTTTCCAGCTCCACAGACTGTTTTGCATCCTACTGAGCGCAAAATTTAGGAGTCATATTTTTCATGATCACTTAAAGAAAGTCATGTTAGTCATACAGTAATCTTTAGTCCCTAAGGAATGTGCACATGCCACTATGCTTGCTTTCTCCTTACTCGTACTGTTAAGAACTATTTGTATCAAAAATAAAGATTCATACACTGAAGTTACAAAAAGAGGGGTTTGGGTTTTTTTAAGAAAGAATGAATCCCAGAGCATTTTAAGATTTTTCTCTCATGCTAATATTTGTGTCTCTCAGATTCCCAGTAACACATTAAAGTCAGCAGTCTGGCCCTTGGCAGTTGGAAGATATATTTTTTGAACAGATTTACTGTTCAACACGCTGTTTTCCTACATCAGCTCACTTGAATCAGATATTGTATATGTGGATATAACTCAGCTAAAGTCAGCCCTCTTATTCCATGACCGAATTAGTATTTATGGGAGTTCAAATGAAACCAAACCAAATCAATCTTCTTCTGACTGCATTAGTCATATTGCTTCTTTGAAGTAGTGGGAACAAAGTCAAAATTGCAAGTGTATGGCTTCAAAAATATTTCATAGTTGATGTAACCAGGTTTATCAATACTAAAGTGAATGTCTAACTTCACTCAAGTACAGGCCTATCTGCTATCAATTACATGGATTAGTGCTGTTTCTGTCACATCTTGTTCAAAAGGGATTGAATGGTTTTGTTTTTTTTTTTT